>JABUQX010093507.1:0-7500 GCA_015478945.1 Trachelipus rathkii | reverse complement strand
TATTAGTTTTATCGATAATCTGAAATCAATTTCGACAATGATTCTTCATCCCTACACGAACGAAACAAAGTCAAAAAATTGTGATTTTCGCAGCGTTTTTTTAATATTTTTATTGAAAATAGAAACCTAAATTGTACGTCAATTTGTACAAAAAAAAAAAAAAAAAAAAAAAAAAAAAAAAAAAAAATGTGTAAAGTGAGTGTTTATAGCTTTAATACACTATTTACATGAACTCGAGTGTGAACTGCACCACAATTACCCTTTTTTTCTACATTCATATAAGTTTAATCCAGCACGTTTAGTTGTGAATTGTTTATTGAAACAATGGAAAGGGAAATAAATTATACACTAATATAAGTTTGGTTAGGTTAAGCTAGGTTGTTAAGTTACGTTTTTTTACATAGATTTAAACAGATAATTAGGAATACTTGTTTTTTTTTAAATATTTTTAAGGTTATAAAGCTCTTTTATCACAAAAAAGTTTTATTTTGACTTTTATCAAATTAAAATGTGTTCGGATCCATGCAATCGATGAGGAAAAAATCACTCACGCATAATTGAAAAGATCCAATCCTTTGACAAGGTAAGAACGAAAGTTATTATTGACTCAAATAACATAAAATTCTAAGTTTACAATAATTATATTTACCTGAAATAAACTGAAAAGTTTTTAATTTTTAATTACTCTCTTCAACTCAAATAAGTTTAACGTAATATTTTCAATTTAATATGTAACCTCTTCTTTATTCTTAAGTGTGTATTAAGACGGCTTATAATCCCGACTGCATTTTTCCATCTTCCACTGGTTATAAAATCATGCTTTTGAACTTGTAATACGCAGTGATAACCTATTTTGTTTCCACCTTTCCTTCCAGCTGGACACTTTATATCAGTTCTTAACAAATGGAGCATATACTGATTGGAGACCCTCTCAAATCTGTAACTATCGAGCCCTAATACTAAACTACTCTTTTCAAAGTTTTCTGACATATTTTCTAATCTAATGATTTAGGTTATCTTAATTCTTGTAAGCTTCTCTCAGGTTGACAGTATTTTTCGTAAAGAGCGCTGAACTAGTGATATTTCTCTCTCTCTCTCCTCTCTCTCTCTCTCCTCTCTCTCTCTCTCTCTAACGAGGCTCTCTCTCTCTCCTCTTTCTCTCTCTCTCTCTCTGCTCTCTCTTCTTCTCTCTTCTCTCTCTCTCTCTCTCTCTCTCTCTCTCTCTCCTCTCTCTCTCTCTCTCTCCTCTCTCTCTTCTCTCGTCTCTCGTCTCTCTCTCTCTCTCTCCTCTCTCTCTCTCTCTCTCTCTCTCTCTCTCTCTCTCTCTCTCTCTCTCTCTCTCTCTCTCTCTCTCTCTCTCTCTCTCTCTCTCTCTCTCTCTCTCTCTTCTCTCTCTTTCCTCTCTCTCTCACTTTTCATCTCTCTCTCTCTCTCTCTCTCTCTCTCTCTCTCTCTCTCTCTCTCTCGTTTTTCTATTCGTTAGTATTTCAAAGAATCTTCTGCTATGGAGCTTGAAAAGACACAATGTTTTCGATAGACGATAAATTCTTGTAAAAGTTTTTTTCCAAACACCTATATTTCAATTTCGTTCTCTCGGAGGCTGATCTATTTTAGTGTCTTTCTACATATCCTCTGTAAATATATAAATATTCTATTTTCAGATAATCTTCATATTTTATTCTATTAAAAACGATATGCTAATTAACAAATAATAAACGATAACGTGACGGCAGTAGAACAAATGTTTGCATATTTAAGTGAGGAAGAAAAAGTATTATTTATTTCAATACTCATGCAATTTTCTAGGCAGCCAAAAGTTTCATCGAGAAAAAAGCTTAAATCTTCCGCTGTTCTTATTTATAGCTTAGTTTTCTTTTAAGATTATTTTTCTTTCCAAGTTATCTTCTATAAGTGCTAAGAAAATCTAAGGTGCCTTAATAACTTCAAGCTGCTTCAATTACTTAGTTGGCATAAGTGTGTTTCTGCTATTGCACGAAGTACGTCACACAGCTTTATATATACATGCGCATAAGGAACTTTTCTTGAATTGGAAGAGTTTGAGACTTTTCATCTCAACTCAAGCCTCACATACTCCGGCAAACTTGCAAAGCTTTTTTTTTTTTGGTAAAGTCCTTCTTTCATTACTTTAATTCTGTCGTTATTACATTTACGCGTTTCCTTTTTCTAGCACGTCGAATGCCAACCACCCAATTTCAACAATTATCCCTGTGAAGCTGCTGTCAAACTCGTTTAAAAAAAATAAAACTAGTGATTTTTCAAACTTAACATATTTTCATTAAAAGGTATCAGAGATAGAAAAAATACAATTGCAAACTTTTCTACAAGTTTTTCATTACGAAATAAAAAAAAATCGAATAAAAGTTCCCTTCCTTGTTACGGTGTTTTAAGGTTAATCCATCTTAATGTGTCGATGAAACGTCGCTCATTAAAATGAAATCTGGGTGAGACGCAGCTCGGCCAAAAAAAAAGAAGGTGGAGGAATAGAAGCGGTTGTACATACCACATGATGCTCGTTCATATAAAGCCATTTTCGTTTTTGCATTTGCGCTAAAAAAAATGCTTAAGTTTTCGTTCGTTTTGTCAAACTTGGTGCAAAATCGTAAAAAAATGCTCACCAAACGTTAAGAATTCCTTAATACTGTTTAATATAAAAAAAATTCGTATAAAATAGAAACCTTACAAAATTAAGGAAATCCTTTACGGTGATGAATATTTTGTTACGATTTTCCAAACCACAGTTGACAAAACGAACGAAAAACCTTAAGCTTTTTTTTAGCACAAATGCAAAAAAACGAAAAACAGGGTTAATTCCTTCGAATTTAATGAAATGCGCTCTTCGCAGCCGAATGCATATCCTGCGTTCATTAACTAAGTAAATTTTAAAACACCATTATTTTATTATCCACCACTCTCAACCATTATTCTGTATGTCTTCTCATATTTGGAGTTCATTTACGGTTTACTTACTATCCGATATCTCAGCCATTCTAGTAAAAAAAGATTGTACACCAATGACAAGAAAATACAATCTGATTTTCAATTTCAAGAAAATGTATAGAATAATCCATTCTTAACTTTCTACATCATAAAAAATACTATGAAAGAGACATTATAAAACTATAAACTAAGAATTGTATAAAACAAAAGGATTCGATTCAGGTATTAGGCAAAAAGTTTTTTCGCTACCAGCCGAACATATTATTACACCAGATTTATCACTCAACTACAAATATTATTAAAGCAAAACCTAATGCATTTTAATCGATGTCATCTTTATGGTGTGTTACGGTTTTTGTTATGATTTTCATAAACATAATATATTAAAGTTGATATAATATATATAATTGATTAATAATAATATTCATATATAATAATAATAATATAATAATTAATCATATATATAATAAATGATATTAAAATAATAATATATATTTGAGCGTGTGTGTAATCATAATATCTAAAACCAATAAATTCTTCAAGAAACAATTACTCCACAAAAAATCCACTAATACACTTAATATTCTTAATTTTAGGTTACATTGTTTAACGAATGCTGATGTATCAGTTAGTGTTCATAGTGGCATATTTACTGTATTTTTTGTTTGTTTTTCAAAATAAATAATATGTTTAATTTTTGAATAACCATTAAATATTTTAGAATCTTGAATTGAAAAAGTGTTGTCATTATTTTCATTTAACTTGAATTTGTTTGGTGTATATTTTAACTAACAACAATCAACAACAACAACAACAATCTACCAACAACAACAACAACTAAACTAGTAATAATAGCACAACAACAACAACATCAATCAAACAACAGAACACTAATATAATTTGCATTAACCAACAGACATCCACAACAACAAAAGCAAAACAAACACTAACAGCATCTAACCATCAACAAAATTAGCGCAGCTTTTCATACCTAAATAACAATCAATCAACAACAACACAATCACACACACGTAACATAATCGTAACATTCTACCCACACAACATACGACAGATCTTTGCTATAGCAAATCGGGGAAGCAACATAAACTTTGCTTACTTATTTTCAATACCTCGAATACATATTATGCTACAACAAAGAAAGTAATTTTTAGTGTATGTTACGTACTACTCAGAATGTTTCACATTGTATAATGATCAGAATTGCAAGAGCAAGCTTAACGCTCATATTAGATCAGCATATATCGACATAGGTAGAGAGGTATGTAGGAGTACGGTTAGGTATATATGTTTATGATGTAGCATTTATGCCAGTATGTTTTAACTAGTTTTTGCCTTTGCTTTATCCTGAATCTACTTCATTCTTTACTGCTTTATAAGGTATTAGTAAATAATATATGTCATATCATTTTGGTCTTCTTCTATGATAATTAAACTAAATAAAAAGAATAACATTTTACAAGCAGTGTGACAAAATTTTAAAGCTAATTCTTTACAATAAATCAATAATAATAATATAAATGTCAAATCCATAAATGTGTTATAAAGATAAAAAACAAAATATGAATAGTATAAATTTTTATGTTGTTGATTATTACAATAAAACAAGGTCAATCTGGGTATTATCAGAGACTAATGAATATTTATGCTGTGAAGGTGATAGGATCAGTCAATAGATCTAACTAAATGTTAGGAGGCTGGTATCGCACCCTTTGTTGCTTTACACCATTTAGTATGAATACTGTTGCACCGTTTTATTTGATTTTTATCTTTTTACTGAATTTACGTTTGAATTCGGCTTATTGATTTATCGTGGATTTTGTCCTGATTACGTGCCTTTAAGGTATGATAAATAATAGCCACATTCATTTAAGTTTTTTTATATACAAATAAGAAGATTAAACTTTTACGACAAACTAACCAGAAGATGTATATATGCAAATAACATACGAATTAAAATAACATTGTGTCTATAGTACAAAACCGTAACATTATATCTTTTCGAGCTGTAGTTATAGGTATTAAACAATAAGAGAAATAAAAGTGTAAGATCGTGTGTCTATCTTATATCAGCCTAACAATTGTATGGTACTTCGAATAATCAATAGATAATAGATTAATAGATCATGTAAATAGAATCATAGATCATGGTAGGATAGGAAAGGTTGATAGAGTTCTTATATGATTACTATTTTATCTTGCTTTTAATTAGATATAGTAAAATGCATAATTATGTTTTTAAGTTATATTATTAACAATATAAATTTAATGATTTTATGGTTGTTATTAGTTATACAAAACATGACATGAATAAATAGATCATATATGGGGTGGTAAAGACGATAGATATATGGGAGGGTATGAGTATTTTTAAAAATTTATCTTGATTTTAAACTGATTATTTACTTTCTTTAAATAAAGATATTGTATAATAGCAATTTTTTAAGTTTATTAAATAACATATAAATATGATACTCCGTTTTTAGCTAAAATAAAATGTTCAGAGTATTATAAAACAAAGAACAATAATTTTTTAATATTAAAATCATAATGTTATAATAAAAACTAACAAAATATATATAAAAGCTTTGTTATGTTATAGTTAATGTTACAAAATATAAATTGTACTTGAATTCTACAAGTGATCAATAGAATCATTCGATCAATAGATTTCCAAACTAGAAAATTATCTTTCTCTTTATAAAATTATTGTAATCTAGGAACTACCAATATCGATCATATATGAATCATTTATGGAAGGGTATTAGTGAGGCGTGCGTGCCTAGGATTACAGTTTGATGTTACCTGGATTTACTTGTATTTACAGCCTTTATAAGGTGTAATGTAAAATGCATACATTTTTTCTACTTTTTTTACGCAACAAAAGAATTTAATTTCTTTTACTTAAAAATCAAAATCGTTTTCTAAATGCATAATAATGCAAAAATTATTAATAAACCTTCTAGCTTTTGAAGTAGGTTAATATCTTCAATAACATGAAACATGATTATCAATTATGATCATAGGATTGAATGGAAGTGTATGTATAAGTGTGTCTTGTACATGTAAAGTTATGATTAACTGATTATAGTTCTAATTAAACTTAATTGCTTTAAAGTATGTAATTAACTATGCGCATACATTTTTTCTTTTTCAAAAAAGTTTTTTTTTTCATAAAAAATAAAAAAAACAATGACAAAAAAAAAAATAAGAAAAATAATACAATTTATTTCATGTTAAATCATACATAGGTGCTTCATGCAAGTCAAAATAACACAAATTATAATAAATTTTTATTATAGTACAATATAAAAAAAAATAATCATAATATTTGTAATAGTAAATAAATTCAATAATGTTTAAATAGTATATAACAATAATTAAATAAAGATTTTTTTTGTATATTTATATACAGAATTGTGTTTATCGAGACAAGATTCTAAATAATCGATCAATAGTAACTCTAATAGATCAAATAGATCATGGATCAGCGTTTAGGAGGGGCAGTTTGATTTACTGTTATACTGATTTACTGTTTTATTAAGTATGTAAAAAATGTACATATTATTTTAATGATTATAGTAATTACTATAAAAAGTAATAATTTTAGTAAAAACATAGATATTATGTCTTTAAAAGAAGTCTGATAACTAAAAACTAAATAACTAAATAGTTTTGTGTTATGTTTATACAATAATATGACTTGAATCAATAAGATCAAAATAATAGAAATTCAATATATACGCATCAATAGATGAATCAATATATCAAATAGATCAAAAGATCATTGTGTCGGATTTAGGTAGTAGGATTGAGGGTATGGAGGTCAGATTGTAATTTCTGATTCATCTGATTTTATCTGTCTTTTAGTATGTAAAATCGCAAAATTTTTATAGTTATAATAATCATACAAAAAATTACATACTTTTTTTATTACAAAAAACACAAAAGTTTTAAAGAAATATCATACAATCAAAAATAAGAAGAGTTTTGTGTTATGTAATTGTACAAAAATTATGACTTGAATCAATAGTAAATGATACAATAGATCAATATATCAATGGAATAAATGTCCTTTTAGGCATTAATAGGATGACGTCTTATAGTATTTACTCGATATTATCATGATCTTACTTGGATGGATAAAATTACTGCAATACGAAATGCATAATTATCTTTCTTAAAAAATTATCTAAAGCATGTTAAAAGAATAAATATTTTTAGAAAACAAACATGTGTTTAAATAATAAACAAACCAATAATAAATATAAAGTTTTTGTTATGTTTAAACAAAATATGACTTAAATCAATAGATAATAGATGCATCAATTCTAGTCATAGATCAATTAAGGATTCACATGGTAGGCAAGGGTATGGAGGAGTGCATAATTTGTAAGATTTAACGTTTACTTATGCTTCTTATAGTTGTACTTTAAACAATGCATAAATTTTTTTAAGATTATCATATAATCAATGTAAAAGACATTAATTTTTTTTAAGTAAATAACATAAATGCTGTTAAAT
>JABUQX010093506.1:40000-57500 GCA_015478945.1 Trachelipus rathkii | reverse complement strand
TCCTTCATTATATATATATATATATATGTATAATAATAATAATATGTAGCATATAATAATATATATATATAATCTATGTAATAATATATAATATATATATATATACAATATATATATAATATATATATATGTATATATATAATAGCAATATTAATATCATATATGCATAACTGTAATAATAATATATGCATGTATATATACAATAAATATATATATCAGGCTTGGGTTCAAGTACCAAGTACTTGTACTTAAGTACATTTTTGGAGTACTTGTACTTGTGCTGTACTACCAGTTTCTTAAACCAGTGTACTTGTACTTGTATTTGTACTTGTACTTGAGCCTTTTTGTACTTTGTACTTGTGCTTGGTATTTGCAAAGTACTTTTGGCATTTTTAACTTGCCAATATTTTTTTATTTTATTTTATCATTTACCTACGTATTGATATTATTTCTTATATATGTTTTCTAAATAAATTTCCATTTATAAAAATATAAAATATTATATATATATATATATATATATATATATATATATATATATATATATATATATATATATATATATACATTTTTCTATATTCCTATGCTATATATATATATATATATATATATATATATATATATATAATAAAACACCTTTTTCACAACAATGGGGATAAGTGCGTAACATGTGGAAACAGAAAAAAGTAGTAGAAGAATATGACAAAAAGCGAAAGAAACCCAGCCTTACCTCCCCCTTTTTACCTTTTAGTGAGAACTCGCCGTAGTCAGAAAATCCACCCTAGAGCTTCACGGGATCGCGACGGACCCTCACTATGGCCTCTCGCCAATGTGGGGTTCATCCCTTGGCCCAGGTGGTCCACAACCATACACCCTCACAAAACCCTGCCATTCACTCCTATTATACACCTTTCTTCTCACCCCCTGCCAAACTCACATTTCACTCCTCCAGACATTCTTTTGCTGCCTCAGTCAACTTTTTCTTCGCTCTCCCAGCCAGTCGATTCCCAACACATTCACCACTATACATCTGCTTAACCAACAGACTATCATCCATCCTTTCCACATGACCAAACCATCTCAACGTACTTTCATTTATTCTCTCATTTATCCTTTTTTTCACACCATCTTTAATACGTTCATTCCTCATTTTATCAATTCTTCTCACACCTAACACGCCCCTAAGATTGTCCATCTGAACACATTGTACTTTAGATCTATACCTCTTATTCCAGACCGTAGTCTCACTACTATACATTAACACAGGTAACAACATACCCACACGTAAGACCCTATCGCACTCAAGACATAGTCTCTTTACATCCACCAAGGATTTAATTGCACCAGCCACCTTCCTGCAATTCACAACTTTCCTACTACACTCTGCATCATCCGTTCCCTTTTCGTCCAACATATATATCCTAAATATTTAAACTCAGTTACTTGTTCAGCTGCTCACCATCTAGCATAACTTCACACCGAGGACTGTCCTTACTCACAACCATAACCTTACTCTTATCTACGTTTTTTTATTTTTATTTTTACCACTCACGAGGCGAGCCTATTCAAAAAGAGGAGGGGGATTTGTTGGACGCCTCAAATATTCATCAACTAACGTAAATTACGCAGATGAGCACATACGCAGGCTTTAAAGTGAGAGAGATTAAATTCAGCAGGAAACAGGGAAGATGGAAGAGAATTCCACAGAACAGAGGTGGCAGGAAACAAGGAAGCACCGCACTGAACTAGCCTGGAGTTACCAATATCAACACAAAACTCATGCGCTGACACAGCACCCCTTGTGCTACGAGGGCGTCGTAAAGGTGGTGGAACGCGAGTGATAAGTTCCCTCAAGCACCTGCCGCTGCGGTACCTATAGAGAAAAGAGATAAAAAGCACAACATGGCGCGCAATGATAGAGAGTCCGATGAGGCTGGAAGAGTGCAGAACATGATTTATGAAAGCCTTTTGGCCTTTGACTCGACCCTCGACGTTTACTTTCAAACCCATCCTTTTACACACCCTGCCAAATCTCTCTACCAATCCTCTCAAACTCTCTCTTCAGATTTACCGCACAAAACCATATTATAATAGCATAAATATATATATATATATATATATATAACTATATATACCTGCTGTATATATATATCTACTACTACTACTACAACTGCTGCTGCTGCTGCTGCTGCTGCTGCTGCATTCGACAATGACCTGTCCTGTATATATGCCACGCCAAATATATATGTATATGTATGTATGTTGCTGCTCTAATATATATATATAACCATATATATATATATATGTATATAATATATATATATCATATATATATAACTTAACTTAACTTATATATATATATATATATAATATATATATATATATACATAGGCAAAGATGGTGAGTTGATTGGATTTGGAGTTGTATAATAAAGAAGCGTTTATGGAGGGGTATAGTTCCGAGGGATTGGAGGAGAGCCATAATTACCCCTATATAAAGGGTAAGGGGGATAAGGTAACTGTAAGTATTATAGGTTATTAGTTTATTGAGTGTTGTAGGGGAGATATATGCTGGGTATTTTGGTCGAAGAGTGCGTCGAATGACTGAAGAACTGATTTGGGGAAGAACAAGGTGCGCTTAGAAGTGGTGGAGGATGTGTGGATCATATCTGTACATTGAAACAAATGATTGGGATAATGAGGGAGGAGAAGAATAAATTGTCTTTAGGATTTGTGGATTTGCAACAGGCGTATAATAGGATTAATAGGGAAGCTCTATGGCAGGTGTTAGTGACATGGTGTTGGTGGTAAGCTTCTGTATGGAATCAAAAGTATGTATGACGATAGTGAAGCGTGTGTAGGATGAATAGTCGAAAGTGATTGGTTTAATATTAATACTAGCGGATTGAGACAGTGGGGATTGTGCTTTATGTCTCCTTGGCGATCCAATCTGTATATGGATGAGGTTATGAAAGAATTAGAGGTAGGGGTGACAAGGGATAGTGTTAGAATGATGGAGAGTGGAAGAGAGTGAAGGGTTCCCTACCCATTATATAAGAATGATTTGGTTTTGTGTGGCGAATCTGAAAAGGGTTTGAGAGGACTGGTAGAGAGATTTGGTAGGGTGTGTAAAAGGAGGGGTTTGAAAGTAAACGTAGATAAGAGTAAGGTTATGGTCGTGAGTGAGGACAGTCCTCGGTGTGAAGTTATGTTAGATGGTGAGCAGCTGGAAAAAGTTTCTGAATTTAAATATTTAGGATATATGTTGAATGAAAAGGGAGCGGATAATGCAGAGTGTAGTAGGAAAGTTGTGAATGACACTAAGGTGGCTGGTGCAATTAAATCGTTGGTGGATGTAAAGGGACTATACTATGTCTTGAGTGCGCTAGGGTCTTACATGAGGGTATGTTGTTACCGGTGTTAATGTATAGTAGTATGACTATGGTCTGGAAAAAGAGGTATAGATCTAAAGTACAAAGTGTTCAGATGGACAATCTTAGGGGCGTGTTAGGTGTGAAAATAAATGATAAAATGAGGAATGAACGTATTAGAGAGTTGTTTGGTGTGGAGAAAGGGGTAAATGAGAAAACGTTGAGAAAATGAAAGAACTTTGAGATGGTTTGGTCATGTGGAAAGGATGGTTGATAGTCGGTCGGTTAAATGGATCTAGAGTGGTGAGTGCGTTGGGAATCGACCGGATGGGAAACCAAAGAAAAAGTTGATTGAGTCAGAAAAGGAATGCCTGGAGGAGAGAGAAATGTGAAAGAGTTTGGCAGGGGCTAGAAGAAAGGTGCATAACAGGGTAAATGGCGGGTTTTGGAGGAGGTATGGTTGTAGCCCACCTGGGCCAAGGAATGAACCCCACACCCACATTGACGAGATGTCATTGTGAGGGTCCATCGTTATTGGTCCCGTGAGCTCTAGGAGTGGATTTTTTTCTGACTGCGACGAGTTCTCACTAATGGTATAAATGGGGCGTAAGGCTGGGCTTTCTTTTCTACTTGCTTCATATTCTTCTGCTATTTTTCTGTCTGCAGTGCATTTTACGCACCTTACCTTCAGTCTTGGGGAGAGAAGATGGGTGATGATGATGATCATGATAATGATTATGATGGTGATGATGATATATATATATATATGTATAATAATATATATATATATAATAATATATAATATATATATATATATATGTATAATATATATATGCTCTTCAACTCTTCTTCTTGCTGCTATATAATAATATGTAATATGTATGTATAATATATATAGTATACGCCAACGCGCGCCGTATAACTCAATAATATATACTCTTGCATAATAACATAATATGTATATATATAATAATAATATGTATATGTAATACAAGTTTTCATAAAGTACTTGTACTTGCACTTGTACCTGTACTTGTACTTGTACTTGAACAAATTCTAGAGTACTTGTACTTGTACTTGTACTTGAACAATTCTAGAGTACTTGTGCTTGTACTTGTACTTGTACCATATATATATATATATACTTATATATATATATATATACTCATATGCTCTGCTATATGCTCTGCTCTTTGCTCTTAATATTCCATATATGTATAAACGACGATATGTATCTTCATCTTCTTTGCTTCTTTATATATATATATAAAATATATTTATATATATATATATATATATATAACTAATATGTATATATAATAATATTAATAATAATAACAACAACAACAACAACATATATATATATGTAACCTTATAGCAATATGCTGCTGTAACTCTTTCTATGAATATAAGCCAATAGTATGCCGTGTACAATCTCACATCGGCAAGGTCATATCAAGAAACGAGTCTATTGTTCCTTACGAGTTATTTGCGGGTATCAGAGAGAAGAGAGAATTCAAACCACACACGAAAATTTTGTACTTATATGTAAATGTATACTTATGTAATAATACATGTATGTTCTGCTAATATTAATATATACCTGCAAAAACTTCCTTTGCTATTAAGCCCACGTATATATATTTAAAGATAAATAATATATATATACAGTATAAAAAAAAAATTTTTTTTTAAAATCACAGGATATACTTTCTGTGTTGGAAGAAGAAAAAAACCGCTATGCACTGAAAGCCGCGAAAAGTTAACCGCCATATGGCGAGGGGGTTACTATATATATATATATATATATATATATATATATACTTTTATATATATGCTATATATATATATATATATATATATATATACTCTCTTGCTCAACTTTCATATATATATATATATATATATATATATATATATATAACCAACGTAAATTAACAAAATGCCTATAACTGCTATCGCGCCCTTGTATATATACATGTATATATATGTAACCAACAACCAACCATAGTAATATATCTTGCCGCTGTATATCAACCCAACCAATAGCCTTAATATATATGTATATATAACATATACTATATATAAATATATATATATATATATATAACATATATATATATATATATATATAACTTTATATATATATATATAACATATATATAATATATATATATATATATATAGCGCCACTTATATGCTAACCTTTCTTTCTTCGCTGTATATATATACATAATATAATAACCTTATATATATAACCTTATATATAACCTTTCTCATATATATATTGCCTTTTTCAATTTAGATGGTTAATACATATTAATAGGTAAGATGAGAGAGGATTGGTGGAGAGCTTCAGTGGTTAATAGCCAATTCCTTTAATGAAATTCCGTCATTTGAATTTTTCGATCATTAAAACCGTTTGTTGGATAATAAAAACATTTGTGGAGCTTAAAAAAAACGGATAGGTCAATCAACCAAATATCAATCAATCAATCAATCATTCATTATATCAATCCACAGATCATTCGATAAATCAAATATTGTCTTAAAGAAAATATTCTACTAAATAAATAAAAAAAATCATAAGGAAAACCTCTTAAGTTACATATAGGACTCGAACCATCACTTGTTAACGGAATTACGTAAACTTTACCCTAATAATAAATATTTAATTATACATATCGAAAAATCTTGATCTAAATTCTATAAAATTTTAATGGCAAATTGAAAGCCTCGAAATCGAAGAGAAGATGTTCTTCTAATCTTGCTGAGCATATTAAAGCTTGGAGAAACAAGACGATATCGGGAAAGGGTTCATAGAAGAAAAAGCTTATGTTATACATGTATATATATATATATATATATATATATATATACTTTTACTATATAAATATATATATATAACATATATATGTATATAGCTATGTATGGCATAGCCTTAACCATGTGGCACGCCTTCCTTGTATGCAGCCAGTAGCCAGCAGCCAATAGCGCCGCGCCCAGCCAGCCTGGCATAGCGCTGTAGTATGCATAATAGCGCAGCCATGTTTATATGTAATAATATGCATATATATATCCCAGTAATAATAACCAACCCTAATAGCATATGCCTTAATGTATATATATACCAGCATATTAACCAACTCAATATATAAATAGCAACCTTTGCACCTTATGCTGCTTAACTTAACCAATAATAGCGCCTTATGCTTATGCCCATAATATATATTATCATATATACACATGTGTATGAAATAACTCTTAGCCTTAACCAATATAACATATGGCATAACCAATAACCTTGTATGTAAACATATGTATATAGCAATATAACATATGCATATATAATAATAACCCAGCCTTAATAATATGTATCATATAATATATATATACCGTATATATATATATATAACAACATACCGCCGCTAATATATATATATATATATATATATATATATATATATATATATAACAATAATATATATATATATACGTTAGGTTAGTAATATGTAATAATAATAGTATATATAATAACTACTAATAATAATAATATACATATCTATGTAGTAATAATAATAATAATACCATATATATAATAATATATATATCTTCTTTATCATATATGTAACGCCAACTGTATATCTATAACTCTAACAATATAATATATGCACGTTAGCTAGCCAATATATAATAACCCAATAATAACCTTATGCTCTTTAATATATGGCATAATAACCAGCAATATGTATAACCTTAATATAACCTTATGTATAGCATAACATAACCTTATATATATAGCATATATATATATATAACAACCAATAATAACTTAACCCAACTTATACATATATATATATATATGCTACTATGCAATATATATATATATTAGAGGTGTAGCGGATATTCGCATATGCGAATATCCGCATCATTTCTCTCTATCCGCAACCGCATTCGCATCCGCATGAATTTTTTTCCGGATGGCGGATAGTATTCATTTATGAATTATGAGACTAATTATGAGACTAACTTTCTGTAATGCAAGATGTTCAGACTCGTTGGAATAAGAGAGGATGGGAGATATAAATGAAGCTGTCTGCTCTTACGCTTCGAACAACACAAAGGGAAAAGGCCAGACAGGTGATGATAATGGGATTTTAGATAATTGTATTACTCTTCTTAAACCGTTTGAAGAGGTAACTCAGATTATTAGCTCAGAAAATTCTTGTTTGTCAGACAGGATTCCCCTAATTTCAACGATGAAAGCTCAGAAAATTCTTGTTTGTCAGACAGGATTCCTCTAGTTGCAACGATGAAGCTGTGCTAGATACTGCTAGTAGTAATAGTAACATTTGGAAACCAAGTTATCTAACCGCAAACCGCAAAAGTGATAACAAGCCGAAAAAACAGAGTCACAGTCAACCGAAAAAGGTCACTTCAAAGGGGACCGCCGACCGAGAAAAGGTCACCTGCTTCTATATTCTATATTCTATATTCTATATATTCTATATTCTATATTTTATAGGCTATATATTCTAGCTTCTAGCACGTGCGGACCTATATTCTAGAATACACCCGATATTAGTGTCTACCCCTATGTTATTGGGTACGGGGAGTCGATTGGTGTGTATTAGAAGGTGCTAGAATGCTTCCTTGTATGAGTTAGCCCCCCGCCCCCTTTTCTAGCACTTTCTAGCACGACATATCCTACGTCATAGAATACGGCTAATATTGGTGTCTATCCCTAGGTTATAAGGTACGGGGAATCGATTGGTGTATATTAGAAGATGCTAGGATGCTTCCTTCTACGAGTTATTACCCTACCCCCCTTTTCTAGCCTTTTCTAGCATGACATATCCTACGTCATAGAATACGGCTAATATTGGTGTCTATCCCTATGTTATAAGGTATGAGGAATCGATTGGTGTATATTAGAAGGTGCTAGGTTGGTACCTTCTATGAGTTAGTACCCCCACCCCCCTTTCTAACCCTTCTAGTGCGATATATCGTATGTGACGGAATATATCCGATATTGGTATCGATTAGTACATAATCGGTACTGCTGAATTGATTCATGTGGTTTACGACGGATCGATTCATTCCCTAGCTGGGATTGAGTAGATATTACCCTACCCCCTTTCCTAAACATTTTTGTTTCTTGAGCTATGAAGCCGAGCTCGGTGTTGCCTAATATGTTTTGAGGTATGCCGAGTCGATTTCCGCTATAGCTGAGCGTGGCGTTTCAGCCGTTGCGGTTTTAGAACGCACCAACATGCGTTTTTCGTAGATGGCTTACCCTTCGTCAAAAACCTATCATGACGGGTGTCAAACAGGGGTAGAATGTCTCAAAAATAAGATTCCCGTAGTTACTTTCCCGAACGCCAGAGTCCCCATAGCCCCAGCCGGGGGTCATTTATGGGGTAAGAAATGACACCAAATGACACATCTTAGCAAAAGAGGTGTTAGAGTCATCGTATCTTCTTCAAACTTGACACGTCTACTTTATATGTTGCAACATTGTTGCATCCAATGTTTCAAGCCGCTACGTCTAAGGGTGGGACCCCCGCCCCCAAAACTAAAATTGGACTTAGAGAAGCTGAAGTGGGTGAGGTGTATAGAAGAGAATAAATGAAATAGAATGGCTATGTTAAATTAATTGGCGAAATATGGAGCCGGAGCCGGAGAATGGTGGTTGCGTTGCCTGAATGGAATTTGCCACCTGACTCCAACCACATATTAGGACAAATAAGGTGTCTACATATATGTTTTCAATGGTGTAGAATTCATTTTTGAGGGTTTCAGTTGGCATAACTGGTTCTTCTAGCTTCTAGCACGACATGTCCTACATCTTAGAATACACCCCATATTAGTACCCACCCTATGTTATAATGTACGTGGAGTCGATTGGTGTATATTAGAAGGTGTTAGGATGCTTCCTTCTACGAGTTAGTATTCAATCCCCTTTTCTAGAACTTCTAGCAATGACATGTCCTATGTCATAGAATACACCTAATATTAGTGTCAACCCCTATGTTTTAGGTATGAGGATTCAATTGGTGTATATTAGAAGTTGTTAGGATGGTTCCTTCTACGAGTTTACGCGGGTATCAGAGAGAAAGAGAGAGAGAATTCAAACCACACGAAAATTTACATGTGCATATGTATGTACATGTATGATTAAATATGTACATGTATGTTATATATGTGTATATTTTAAGCTTTTAAACTGTAAAAACTTCTTATGCTATTAAATACGTATATACATTTAAAAAATATAATACATATATATATATATATATATATATATATATATATATATATATATATATGTATATATATATATAGTATGTAGCAATATGGCACCAGCAGCCTTGGCACCAGCCCGCCAGCCAGCTGCTGTATCTTTCTTTGTATATAATAATAATAATAATAATAATAGTATATATATGAAGTAATAATAACCAACATAGCCAATAATAATATATGTATAATAATATATATGCTTCTATATCTTTTAATATAACATATGTAACCAACAATAATATATATATATGCTTAATATATATAATATAGCAATATGCTGCTGCTGCAACAACCAACAGCCAATGTATGCTGTACTCTTTATATACAGTATAAAAGAAATTTAAAATGCGCGATATAGATAATATTGTGGAAGAAAAAAACCGCGTGCACTGAGGCCGAGAAAAGTGACATCATGTAACTAGAAAGGGAGACGACAGCACCTACAAGTAAAACAAATATATATTTGGAATCAGCAGAAAATATTTTAAGGAGGTTTTTTTTTTTTCTTTTTTTTGCATTTATTCTTCGGAAACATTTTAAAATTATTTCCACTCATTTAGGGGGCTCCGAGCTGGCGGAGGACAGAGGGGACAAGTCCCAAATCTCAAAATCCACAGGAGGAGCTCCGGGAACCGACTCCTGCCATTATATATATATATATATATATATATATATATTATATATACTATACATATGTATATGTAGTAATATAGCCAACACTTAGTAACTAATATAACAGTAACCCAGTAATATAGCAGCAATATGTATATGTATAATATGGATATATTATATATAACTCTTTAATATATATATATATATATACATATATATATATATAATATAATATTATATATATGTATATATATATATAGTAACATATGTATATATATACTGCTGCTATATGTAGCAACAACCTTGTATATTATGTATATGTTAATAACCTTAACTAATATATAATATGTATATATATATATATATATATATGTATACTCAATATTATGTGCCTAATAACTTAACATAGCATAATATATATATATATATATAATAATATATATCATCTAACTAATATAACTCTTATAGCATAATAATGACAGTATTAATGTTAATGACAGTAATATTAATATGTATATGTATATATATGTATATAAATATATATATATAATATAACCAATATATATGTATGTATGTAATAATAATATATATATATAATAATAATAATAATAACTAATAATAATATTAAATATAATATAATAATATATGTATATAGCTAATAATAATAATATAATATATATAATATATGTATATATGTTTATAATATATATAATAATATATATATATAACAACAACACCAACTCTGCTGTATATCTAATAATAATATATGTGGCTCCAACAGCAATAATATATGCTGCTGTACGTATAATAATAATAATATGTATTATTATGTATGTAATATGTATGTATGTAACAATAATATATATATATGTATAACTAATATATAACAACTCTCAGCAATATACAATGTAACCAACCAGCAACCAATATGTATATATGTAACAACATCTGCTGTAGCCAATAATAGCCATGTATGAAAACAACTGTAATAGCAGATATTAGCACAACTTGTATATATATAATAATAACAATATAATATAATAACAATATAATATATGTATATGTATATTTATAATATATATATATATATAATAATAATAACATACTGTAACTATGCTTCTTCTTCTTTCAACTGCAACAATAACCCAATATGTATGTATAACTAGCATAGCAACGTAACCATATATATATAGCCAACCAATAGTAGCACAATGTTAGCTTAATAATATATGCCATACATATATATATAATATATATACTCTTAATATGCTGCATATATATATATATAATATATATATATATATATATATATATATATATATATATATATATTGCTTTTCGAATTTAGATGGATTAATACATATTAATAGGTAAGATGAATATAGGTGGAGAGCTTAGTGGATAATAATTCCTTTAATGAAATTCCGTCATTTGAATTTTTCGATCATTAAAACCGTTTGTTGGATAATAAAAACATTTGTGGAGCTTAAAAAAAACGGATAGATCAATTAACCAAATATCAATCAATCAATCATTCCTTATTTCAATCCACAGATCGTTTGATAAATCAAATATTGTCTTAAAGAAAATATTCTACTAAGTAAATAAAAAATCATAAGGAAAACCTCTTAAGTTACATATAGGACTCGAACCATCACTTGTTAACGGAATTACGTAAGCTTTACCCTAATAATAAATATTTAATTATACATATCGAAAAATCTTGATCTAAATTCTATAAAATTTTAATGGCAAATTGAAAGCCTCGAAATCGAAGAGAAGATGTTCTTCTAATCTTGCTGAGCATATTAAAGCTTGGAGAAACAAGACGATATCGGGAAAGGGTTCATAGAAGAAAAGAAGCTTATGCTTTTATATATATATATATATATATATATATATATATATATATATATATATATATATATATATATATATAGCTGCTTCTTCTGCTGATAATAATAATAATATATCATATGTAACCTTATACCCATATGTTTATGCAGATATATATACATATATATATATGTATATAATATATAACAGCATAATATATAATAATAATAATATATATATATATATGTATACATATGTATCTATAATAAGTTGAATTTCATATATGTAAATAATATATATATATATGTATGTATATGTATACGCTGCTCCTTTGCTGCTAGCTGCTCTTGTAATAACCATTGTATGGCATAATATATATGTAATAGCAATAATTGTATGTATACCTTAGCAGCCAATATAGTATATATGCCTTGCTGCTAATAATAACTATATATATGTATGGCAATAATACATATGTATATGGCATAATATATATAGCCAATATATATGTATATACTACCAATAGCAATATATTTCAACTGCTACTGCTCTCTTTATGTTGCTCTAGCATATATGCTCATATATGTTTGCTGTAACCTTATATATATATATATGCTCATATATATATATATATATATATATAATATATATATAACTATATATATATATATATATATATATATATAAATATATATACTATATATATATATATATATATATTAGATTTTCTCATCACAACCGCATTCGCATCCGCGTGAGATTTTTTGCGGATAGCCCGAGGATGAAGTATAATTCATTTATGAGAATTATGAGACTAACTTTCTGTAACACCAAGGTGTTCAGGCTTCGTTGCAGAATAAGAGAGAGGATGGGGATATAAATGAAGCTACCAATATGCTCTTACGCTTCGAAGGAGTAACACAAAGGTGAAAGGCCCGACAGGTGATGATAATGCGATTTTAGATAATTGTATTACTCTTCTTAAACCGTTTGAAGAGGTAACTAAGATTATTAGCTCAGAAAATTCTTGTTTGTCGAACCAGGATTCCTCTAGTTGCAACGATGAAGCTGTGCTGAATATAATGCTACTATTAAAAGTAAGGGACTTTCAAAGAACACAGAAACACTCATGCTGGAGATAGATAATAGTTTTCAAACTCTGCCAAACGATGATGCATGTGAAATAGCAACTTTTCTGAATCCTAGATACAAAACATAATTTCTTGAACCACGTGTTTCACAGAGGGTTAAAATTAATTTAGTATGCCTATGTGATGAAATGCTGCTAAAGGCAGAAATATCACCAACCAATAAAAAGCAAAAGATTGCAGAAACAGAGACAAATAATATCTGTTAACGAAACCATTGCTGAATTCATGAACCACGTTCTTTTGGCTTCTAGCAGCGATGAGGAGTCTTGTTCAGAGGTGTCAAAAGACTATCGTTGATCGAAGATATGAAAAGAGAAAGAAACGCTTGGAATCGGATAAAGATCAATTGGTTTGATGGCGTGATAATTGTAAAAAGTTTTCCACATCTTGCAGAGCTTGCCAGGGAATACTTAGCATGCCTTTCAACAGGTGCAGCTAGTGGGATCTAATTTACGAAGAAAAGAGAAGCAAACCCTCCCTTGAAAAGGTTAAGAAGCTTTAGTTTTTGAAGCATAATTTGAGAATTGTTATTTTCAAAGTATTATTATATATATATATATATATATATATATATATATCATATATATAATTTAGCCTTATATATATATATATATATATAGCAACAAATAAAGTCATTGAACAACTGATGATTATATGCCCAGTAACTGCCTGCTGCTCTGCCTGCTGCTTTTCCCAAATGGGTGGAGGCAGGGGGAATGAGATTGGTGGGGGTGCAAAAGAGTTGGGTCCACTTCCCGCTATCTAGTAACATATATATATAACTATATATATATATATATATATATATTAATATATATATATATATATATATAACCTTAATAATATATATATATATATATATATATAACTTTGCTACTCAACTGCTGCTCCCATAGTATATATGTATATCCAGGCGCAGGTTTGGGGGGGGCACAGGAGGCCGAGGCCTCCTCTAAAATAAAAGCAACTAATGTAAAAAAATAATTGAAATTACTATTTGTACTATTAAAATGTTTAAAATGTTATACAAGGACGATAATTTTTACATTAAGATCATTTATTCTCTTGCGAAAAATTATTTTTCATAAGGATCCATTGACTGGAGGAATTTCGATTTGTGCCTCCAAGAAAGCATAATTATAATGTGCTTTCAAAACACTGGTTGTCATGGCAACGTAAAAGAAACCTATTCTTATTTTGTCTATTTTGAGGGATTTTTCCAAGACCTTCTCCCAAATTTTTAAATTAAATAAAAAAACTTATTTATTTATATATATATATATATATATATATATATATATATATAACACCAATGACTAAAAACACAAAATTAAACAAATTATTCTATATATATATAAAACATATGTATAGATATATGTAATAATATATATATATATAATATATAAATCATATATATGTAACCTTTATGTAATATATTTATATATAATATTAATTTATGTATGTATGTATATGTAATAACTAACCCGTCCCAGTCAACCAATAATAATAATATATATCTTTATATAATATATATATATAGGTCTTCCCTCGTAGAACGCGGGGGTTAGGTTCCTGACCCCCCCACGTTATAGGCGACATCGCGTATAACTTTAACCCCTGAAAAATCATAAATTTTAAAATTTTTACCTTTGTATAAAGTGGAAAAAAATAGCAGCAGTATTTTATTTATTCTTAATAATAATTGAATAAATTTGCAGATACAATGTTATTTACAGAACAGTATATAAATATATTTTATTGACTAATTAATTAGTGGGATATTTATTACATTACAGTACAGTACTCCTACATATCTTAAATTGAGAGCAAAAAAAATTTTTTTAGTTTTTAAATAAAGAAAATATAATAAACCTTTAAAAAATTTGGAGATAAAATATTTTTATATATTTGATTGAATAGTCTAAGGACTGTAATTTAAAATTTTAAAGTTAATAAAATTGAGCACAAAAATAGTTTCTTTCAAAGTGTAAATGAAGTTGAAGGTGTAGGAGATGAATGAAGGCGGTTTCGAATCTGTAGGTTGCATTGGCTGCTTTTTTGAGAATACATCGTTATCGGTAATTGACGCTTTTGCCTTTTAGCTCCCCCAAATATTTCTTTTTTTTTTTTTTTTCATTTCATTATCTTTTTAACATATGTATGTATATATTACAAATTATATTTTATTTTTTCAATTTTAATTATCTTTTTGACATTTGTATTGCAATTTTAATTTTTATTTTTTTCAATTTGTAAATTTTAATTTTTTCTTTTTATTATCTTTTGAAAACCGCGGTATAAAGATCGCGTTCTATAAGACCGCATTCTACGAGGACGACTATATATATATATATATATATATATATATATATACCAACTTATATATATATATATATATATATATATAGCATAACATAATATATATATGCTGCTCTTATACTGCTGCTGCCTATATATATAACATTTGAGTATTTTTGAAATTACTCCCATGTTTTCGGTTCACGAGCCGCTACTGATATATATATATATATACATGCATATAAATATATATATATAGGTATATATATATATATATATATATATATATAACTTATTGCTTACTTACATAATATATATATATAATATATAATATATATATATATATATATCTCATATATATATATATATATACTATATATAATATGTTGCTTGTGTGGCAGCCTTATGTAATATGTTTATGTGCGTATTCTCTATGCTATACCTCTTCTTTAACTAATAATAATAATAATATATATAATATATAATATGTATATATATACTATATATTATATATATTAATGTAATATAATATATATAATATAATAATAATATATATATATATATATATATAAAATACTATATATAATATATATATGGATATATATATGTAATAATATATATAATATATATAATAATAACAACAGCAGCCAACAGCCCAGCCAGCCTTGCTCTTAACTTAACCTCCAACATTATAACTGCTATAACCTTTGCTGTAACTCTTATATATATATATAGAGTACCTGTGGCTGACCAAAAAGCAACTATCCGCTATCCGCATCCGCAATCCGTGGATAGTGATTTTTACTATCTGCATCCGCGGATAGTGAAAAATCACTATCACTTTGCACCTCCCCAACTCTTAATATATATATATATATATATAACCATATATATATATATATATGTATATATAATAATAGCCATTAGCTGCAACTGTAACTGTATATATGTATGTAATATATGTATATAGTATATATATAACCCATAACCTTGTAATATCTTCCAGCAACAACAACCTTGCCCAGCTTGCTCAACAGTAGCATAACAGCGCAATAATATCAAACCTTAACCTTAACCATGTATATATATGTAACCCAACAATAGTATTAACCTTTCTAATAACGCATATATACGCGCCGCCATCGCCAGCATAATACAACAACTCACTGTAATACAGCAGCAGCCTTAGCTAACCCAGCCAGCATAGCACCGCTGCTCTTCGCTGCTATTTAATATATATGCATAACGCATATATGTATGTAACAACAGCCAACCAACCTTATATTAATATGTATATATGTAATAATATATATATATATATATATATATATATATATATAATAACTTAATATATAATATAATAATATAATATATATATATATATATATATATATATAACCTTAACCAAATATATAACTCATAACATAACCAATATGTATATATATGTTTGTAATATATTAACCATATATAGCCAGTAGTATACTGTGCGCAACAACCAGCAACCCAGTAGCCCAGCAGCCTTAACCAGCGTGCCATATGCGTAATGGCAGTGTAGCATAACCTTGCGCGCCGCAGCCAGCTCTTACTATAACTCATACTGCGCATATGTAGCCTTATATATGCATATATATATATATGTAGCATAATAACCAATATAATAATATATATGTATGCTCTTTCCTTTAACTGCTGTATATATATCATATATATCATATATATATATCATATAGCCTTATGCTTAATAACCAATATATATATATATATATATATATATATATAACTTAATAATATATATATATATATATATATATATATATATATATATATATATATATATATATATATATATATATATATATATATATATATATATATATACATAACTGCTTCTTTCTTCTTTGTTACCTAGTGTATATATATATATATATAT
>JABUQX010093506.1:27500-35000 GCA_015478945.1 Trachelipus rathkii | reverse complement strand
ATGATGGCTCTCTGCAGAATGGGTCCTGATAGCAGAATTCTCAGGTGAAGTTAATGGTCTGTTTGTTCTAAATGAAAGACCCAGATGTTTAGAAATCCTCAGCTGCAGCTGTAAGCCTGTCTGGCCCACATAACGGGCTTGGCAGCCCGCACAAGAATAAGAATAAATAACCGAGGACCTCAAACAAGTTGGCAGAATATCCTTCATTCTGAAAAAAACTATTCATTTCAAAATAATTGACAGGTATACAAGACGGAACTTTTTTAGAAATTGATAATTGAAGGTTTTTAACGAGCTTCGGAGTGTTGGGACCAAAGTAAGGAACCTTTCAATAAACTACCTGCAATGATGAATCCACATCTGGCTATTTAGGACGAAAAGGTCTTCCAAGAATCTGTTGACAAGTTTATAAAAGAGTTGTTCTGGAAATAAATTAAATTTAGCAAACTGAGTTAGAAATTGAACTTCTTTATGAAAATCCAACCAAGATGTTGAAAGTTTGTAAGCTCTAAAAATTCGGCAGGACATTTGGCACTCAGAGGAAGGAAGCTGAAAAAATTGGTACCAAGCATAGTTGTGGTAGGCTTTCTATAAATGGAAGTAGAAAAGCCACCCACAGTACGGTGCACTCTGACATCTAAAAAGGGCAATGAGTTCTCATTCTCCTCCTCCATACTAAACCTAATATTCTGATGTTGAAAGTTAAGGTAGTTTAAAAATTGTAAATTTGTTCTCTAAAAATTAAAAAAACAGTCATCAACATATTTTCTATAGAGTAATGGCTTAAAATCTGAGGGGCAGTTTTCTAATCAAGATCCTTCGTGGTAGCACAAAAATGCATTGGCAAAAGTGGGGCCAAGTGGTGAGCCCATTGCCATACCATCTATCTGTTTATAAAGTTGGCCATTAAAGAGGAAAAGTGTATCATCAGTGGCGAGCTCCAAGAATTTCGAAAATTGATTCCTATTGAGATTACTAAACCTATTGTTCAGTTGACGGAAAAAGTCCATTGGTTATGATATTACGGGTCTCATTAACAGGTATGTTTGTGAACAATGATTCCACATCAAAGCTGACCATAAAGCCCTCCTCAATGGACAATGAAGAAACAAGATCAGAAAACTGAAAAGAATCTTTAAGAGTAAATTCATTACATGTCAATGGCTGTATTGGCCACCAGAGAATTGCGGATTTCTTTCTTCATTCACTCTTGATCATATCACTTTATCAGCTCTCTTCCTAACACTGATTCACTTTAATATCTTTCTGACTGACGAACTGTTTCACCTCTCTTGTACTATCGAAAGTTACAACAAATTTTTTGGTCTTCTAGCCTCTCTAGTTACGTGCACCCTTTCAGTAGAGATCCTTTACCTCATCTTTCCACACAGTTACATCTTTTATCTCTCTTAGTCCAGATTTAACCTCTACTTTCACTCTTTTATAAACTCTACTGATAATATCTGAAACACTTATTTTTTTTCTATTTTCTACACTTGCAACGAATTTCATACCTTCAATAACTGTGTATATGGACATAACGGAATTTGATTTTATTTTATATGAATAACAAATTTTCTTTTACATAACTCTGGTGGTCTGCCTGTAGGCCTCCGGCCCACCAGAGTCTACTTAAAAAGAATGTCTACATACATTATATATGTATATAATTATACATTCCTTTAAAGATTTTTGAAAAGGTTTAAAATATTCTTAGTTTTAATAGTATTTTTCTCCCTTTTTTCTAATTTTTTTTTTTTTTTTTTTTTTTTTTTTTTTTTTTTTTTTTTTTTTTTTTTTTTTTTTTTTTAAATTTCCGTCGGATTAAGAAAAATTTCTTTCTTCGTTTGCTCAAATTTTTAATTTCTGAACTTTTGATATTTCGCACTCCAAATTTTTTATTTTTTTCCCCCTTTTCTTTTAATGGTCTTAAACATATTTGCTTTAAAGAAAATTTGTGTGATGAAGAAAAAGGAAAAAAAAATGTATTTAAAAAAAAATCCACGTAAAAGAACGGAGAATTAAGAATTTCAGGTTATTATTATTATTATTATTATTATTATTATTATTATTATTATTATTATTATTATTATTATTATTATTATTAATTATTATTATTATTATTATTATTATTATTATTATTATTATTATTATTATTATTATTATTATTATTATTATTATTATTATTATTATTATTATTAAGGGGTACGGGATCGGCAGTCAAAATGTTGCAAGCAGATGTTGCAAAGCAACATTTGCAACATTTTAAAACATTCGGTTTTTCAGGCTTGACGTGACAAGGATGGGGTTTCCAAGGCCTGCGAGACCGTTTTTGTAGATTCTGAATCCCCAAACCGACAGAATATTCCAGATCATGTCGGCATTTGACATGGATTTTCCCCTAAAGTCGCTAGATTTTCACCATGATGTGTCAATGTTAGGGTTTCTAAGGTCAGTGAGACCGATTCTGAAGTCTTGAAGATTATCTTCTGAATTTTTAACCTGAAATTAGAGGTTTAACCTCTCCCCCAAAAGGGATTTTGATTCTAGAAGATTTTAAATATCTTTGATATAATTTTTCCTTAAATTCTTTTAAATTTGGTTCCCCAATTTTCTCTACTAACCCCTTTCATCTTTCCACTGTTCTCTAATAACATTTTGTCACTTGTCGATCTATGCAATTCTGTCGATGTAACTATCTTTGATTGAAAAGCAACCTACCTACCGGCAAATGGCAGATGGCCTTTAAGAAATCTAGTCTCCGGCTGATCTTTCTCGTTTATGTAGAATTGAAGTTGGGAAACGATTGTTTTGAATACCTCAAATGTCAGTTTTTCCACACGCACACGCACACGCACCACGCAACACGCCACACGCACACGCACGACGCACATTGGTATATCTTTTTAAGTGGCCATTATTAATAATATGCGCACGCCACACGCACGACGCACAAAGCACCTTTGTCTTGCTGCACACGCACACGCACACGCAGCACACACACAACACATATATATATATATATATATATATATATATATATATATATTATATATATATTATATATATATATATATATATATATATATATATATATATATATATATATATATATGTTGTGATGGATGGCACCTGCACGAGGTTCAACTGCCTGTTACGTCTCTTGGAGAAGAAAATTACTTCTGCTCCGGGGGGGGGAACAGCAAGACCATCCAATACCCCCCCCTCCACCCGGAGGGTCACTGATAAATGGAGCCACGCTGACGCTGGCCCCACAGGTCGAAAATTGCTTTGTTTTTCTGTCTTCATTAGCTCTTCCACTCAACAATGTCTCCAATCTATCTCTTCTATCTGTTATCTGTTTCTTTTTTCTCGGTGAAGGGACTGCTTCTCCTTCGGTCGGGTGATGTCGAGAGAAACCCGGGTCCCCCTAGATATTACTGCCCCATCTGTCAACAACGAGTTGGATTAAACAGCATTCAATGTGTAGTTTGCCGTGAGTGGATTCACCTGACCTGCTCCCCATTCAAACTTTCCCCAGAAATAACCCAGGCTTCTCCTGTGCAACTTGTAACCCTCCCACTATCATTCAAAATCATCCCTCTCCTATAACTAACCCCCTAAAACTAAACATATTACAATTAAATATTAACGGCCTAACCAATAAAGCTATAGAACTTAACCATTTCCTTAAAAAACATAACATCCACATAGCCATCATACAAGAAGCCTCCCTCCCCTAAACACCCCCCTCCCCACGTTCTACGGTTATGATGCCATCGTACTCACCACTCTGACCCCCCACAACACTCCCTCTTAACACTGATCCATAACAGCATCACTTACCACAATACAACTAGTGACACCTCCATTTTGTTTCCAGAAGCACTGATAAAATCCCAATCTTGCTCCATCTCCTGAACAAGACCACCTATAACATCTTCAAATCTCTATTATTCGCCACCCACCTCTCCAAAATCCTTCCGCAAACAACGCTCACAGCACCACTATCATTATAACCACATATCAAATCTTCATCCTGCGAGGCGATTTTCAGAACGCCCCAGCACACAGCATGGTATAAGATTCGCCCCTGATCCCGAGGCTAACCATATCCTATAACGAAGTTGATATCCCTAAATATCCTTAACTCCAAAAACCTCCACCCGGTTTCCCTTCCCAAGTTAACCAATCCCCTACTTCCCAAGACGTTACATTCTGTTCCCCCTCCCTACATCCCCTACTAACCTGTGACACTGTTACTGACCTACAATCGGACCACTTTCCTATTCTTATTTCTCTAAACTCCCCTCATCAATTCCCCCACAAAAGACTAATACATTACACTAAACTATAAATAGCAAACTGGCCTGCCATTTACCTAACATATAGAAACCCATTATTAAGCTCAATACCAATCCACGACACCACTTCGCCTACTACACATCCATTATTCATTAAACAAATACAATCATTAAATCAGAAAACTCTATATACGCAAAGCCACAGCAAATCCATACAACCCCAAACTCAACCTTGAGATCAACCAACTCATTAAACAAAGAAACTCTCTCCGAAAACTCAGACCATACACCACACTAACCACTAACCAAATAACTAACTTAACACACCAATTCCAACCTCATAACCACCACACTACCATAAAGTTTTTCAGAATACTTACAACATAATATCTCACGCTAGACAATAAGAAAACTCTGGCAAAGCTCATTCAAAAATTAAACACTCTCAAACAACCCCGCACAATCCCACGAATCCATCTTTAACGCCACAACTCCTCCCTTCCCCAAAAAAAACATCAGACAGTCTTGCTAAACATATGCCAAACCTCTTTCGAAACCAACCCACCCCAATAACAGGAAAATAAAAAACAACTAAGAAAACTCTCAATTAAGTACCACACGCTCCTACCACCCATTCACAACCAACATGCCATAGAAGCCATTAAAACTCACAAAATTCAACCAGCGACAGGTCCTGACTCATATCCAACTACACTTAAACATACCTTGGAGACAAAACAATCTCCTAATCAGCAGAAATCTTTTAACAAATCATGGCAGCTCAACTACATACCCCCAATCTGGAAGCAAGCATTCATAATTCCAAAACTAAACCAAAAAAGACCCTAACTCCCCCTCCTCCTACCGCCCAATCTCTCTGCTTTGCTCCATTAGTAAACTGCTAGAGAAATTAATACTAAACAAAATTTCCCACCCCATTACTCTACCAGATTTCCAACATGGTTTTAAAAGCAACCACTCTACAACTACAGCCCTCACCTCCCTCACACAACACATCATTAATGGCTTCAACCAATTCCCTTCCCATAGATCTATACTCACGGCAATAGACATAAATAAAGCATTCGATACCGTCCCCACACACATCCTTATTCCAAAAAATCCTCCACTCCCCCTTAGAAAATAATGGACAAAAAAATGGCTCTCCAATTTCCTCACCAACCGTTTCGCTAAAGTCTTATACAAACACCCTCTCCCCATTCATCAAATACAAAATGGCTGTCCACGAGGGCGGCCATCTCTCTCCATTTTTGTTTTAACTTTTTCACAGCAGATTTACCACCGCAACCCACTCAATTCCACCAATAACTTATAACTTACGCAGAATGCCTCCAGTCTTATCTTCTTACAACACCAGACGTAAACATAGCTCACACAACATACCGCAAGAATATTTACATCTATTAGAAAATTGGTTAAGCTCCAACAGAATGACAGCATCCCCCCTTAAATCCTTCATCACCCTTTTAACCACTGACCGTCAACAATCCTCCTGCCATCCTATAATCACCCTGAACAACAACCCCCTTCCATTAAACAAAACCCCAAAAATACTAGGACTTACCTATGACACACTCACATGACGTTCTCCCCACCATCGACGCAATCACTTCCTCAACCCAACGAAAACTAAACACCCTCCAAACCCTCTCTCAACACCACTTCAGCGACAGAAAACACACACTCACCACTACTTATAAACAACTCCTCAGAACAAATCTAAACTATTCTGCATGGTTCCCAGCACTCTCAAAATCGAACACAAATAAAATTTCCTCAAAATACAGCCCCTCAGAATTATCAACAGGCTGGCACAAAAACCACCCCAATTCAACATTTACACGATGAAACCCTCCATCCTCCCCATCTCCACACACTTGGAGATGGTGGGGACTCAATTCTATCAGAAAACACGTAATCCATGCCCACCCTTGTCACCAAATTCTCTCCAGACCCTTTCCGACAAGACTAAAATCCCCCGCCTTCTTCACCAGCTCAATCTATTACAACACATACAACCTAATTCCTCCTCCCCTCCAATAGGTCATGGATTTACACTATCCATACACATCTAAAACCAACCTCCTGCTAAAACCGCCAAATAACAATTCTACTAAACACCCGCGCCAAAACTCTGCCCCTAGAGAAGAACGCTGTTCCAGAAGAGGCCAAATCGGCCTCGCTTGGAGCAGATCAGGTCACCCACTCCGGGGCTTCAATGCATTATCAAATACAGACTTCCAACTAGACAACGTCACGCTCCCATTTTGCACCTAGATTGTCACTAATGCCCAGACACAATAGAGCTACCTTTCTTCTGAGGTGCCCCTGCTCTCGACGTCCCGTCACGCGATTTCTCCATAACTTCTTTCTTCGACCTGTGGAACCGCCCGGAGGCGGCAGCCGGCTTCCTGGAAGCAGTGTGGCCCTCCAATTTAGGTGGGCCAGGGGCAGAAGTAAGTTTAAGTAAGTAAGTAATAATATATTATATATATATATATATATAGCTAAATATATGATATATAAATATATAAATATATATATATATATATATATTATATATATTATTATATATATATATATATAATAATATATATATTATATATATATATCTTCTCGGCGTAGTATTCCGCAAAATTATAATACATCCCAATTTCCCTCTGTCTTTGAGTTTCTTTTCCATTAATCTTACGTGGTATGTCAGCATTGTTTCTCCCATTAAGCCAAATTCTATTAGGATAGGTGTTCTCAGATGATTTCAGACCTTCATCACGCCACCACAGTTAATTTTTTTGAATGGAGTGGTCGGATTATTGTATGGTATATGCTTGGTGTGGTTTTCCACTCACATGACTCATCTTAAATAAGAGTGGTTAAAGGTTTTCGCTTCATCAATTCTTCCTCTCACAGTGAAAGTTTTAAATCTCTTTCAATCATCTAAACTGTTAATCCACCTTGTTTACTACAATGGACATTGCTCTTCTTCTGATCTCTTGAGTCGTATTAACTCTTCCTTTTAAAGAGGGCTTGTGTTATTCGTCTTTTGTCATTGACTTATTTTTTCTGCCCAACTTGACTACTCCAGAAGTGATGTTATGCTCGTCCTTATATATATATATATATATATATATATATATTATATATATAATTTATATATCTATATGTATGTATCATT
>JABUQX010093506.1:0-17500 GCA_015478945.1 Trachelipus rathkii | reverse complement strand
CATTTTTTAAAGGCACTAACCTTGTTGACATGCGTCCGCCATTTTGTTTTATAAAGTCGTCTTGTTATTCATCGTCATAATTTCCATCGTCGTCTGTCGCGTTTTTTTTAACAAAGTTCCGAACAATCGATTGGTTGGGCATCGTCGCAAAGGTCGGTCCGCAAGACCGAACGCCCCGCAATTCCGCATTAGTATTAGATATTACCCTACCCCCCTTTCCTAACATTTTTGTTTCTTGAGCTATGAAGCCGAACTCGGTGTTGTCTAGTATGTTTTGAGGTATGCCAAGTCGATTGCCGCTATTGCCGAGCGTGGCGTTTAATCCGTTGCGTTTAGAACGCACAAACATGCGTTTTTCGTAGATGGCTTTACCCTTCGTCAAAAACACTATTCATTGACGGGTGTTCAAACAGGGGTAGAAGTCTCAAAAATAAGATTCCCGTAGTTACTGTTCCCGAACGCCAGAGTTACCAGGGCCCGCAGCCGGGGTCATTATGTGGCAAGAAATGAGACAAATGACACATCTTAGCAAAGAGGTATTAGAGTCATCGTATCTTCTTCAAACTTGCTATGTCTTCATATGTTGAAACATTGTTGCATCCAATGTTTCAAGCCGCTATGTCAAAGGGGGGGGACCCCCGCCCCCCAAAAACGTAAAAAAAATGGGCTTAGAAAGCTGAAATTTAGTGAGTGTATAGAAGAGAATAAATGAAATAGAATGGCTATGTTAAATTAATTGGCGAACCATATGGAGCCGGAGCCGGAGCTGGTGGTTGCGGGGCCAGAATGGAATTCTGGCTCCAACCACATATTAGAACAAATGAGGTGTCTACATATATGTTTTCAATGGTGTAGAATTCATTTTTGAGGGTTTCAGTTGACATAACTGATTCTTCTAGCTTCTAGTACGATATGTCCTACATCTTAGAATACACCCCATATTAATGCCTACCCTATGTTATAAGGTACATGGATTCGATTGGTGTATATTAGAAGGTGTTAGGATGCTTCCTTCTACGAGTTAGTACCCAACCCTTTCTTAGCACTCTAGTTATGCATGACCTTACATCATTAGAATACAACCTAATATTAATGTCTTACCCCTAGTTCATAATTTAAGGTGTGAGGATTCAATTGGTATGTATTAGAAGTTGTTAGGATGGTTCTTCCGAGTAGTACCCCTACCCCCTTTTTCTAGTGTACGTATTCAACTTTGTTATTTTTCGAGCTAGAGAGTTGAACTTGGTGTCTACCTCTATGTCACATGAGCCGGAGCCGGAGTTTGTGATGGCAGAGTCAGACTGGAATTCTCGCTCCAGTTGCATATTGAGTCAATTGAGGTGTGTTTATATATGTTTCAAAGGACATAGATTCCAAATTTGGGGTGTCGTTAACCTCCAAAATGAGTTCAAGGAACCCTTGAGTGGGCCTCAGCCTGAAAAAAAAGAAAAAAAATTACAGAGTACAAGATAGAGAAAAGTGAAGGAAAATACTTACTGATTAAAGATAAGATAGAACAAATGAATCATTGGAGCTATCGGTATCGGTACCGGTGCAGGGTCGATGCGGTGCCGAGTAGTAATTAATATGTGCTTATCAACATAATATTAGTGTGTTTATATACGTCTTCAGTGATGTAAGAATATGAAATAACATGTTCAATACACTCAAAGGTGTCTAAGGGACACCAATTGAGATGGAGGGCGAACCCCAAAATGTGGTTTTTTTACCCTTTTAAATGAAATTAAAAGGATATAAGTTAATTAATACCATAGACTTACGCTCTATCAACAACCCCATGTTGATATAAATATATTAGCAACAGCCCTATTGTTGTGACAAATATCATTATTGAAAACTTAACACAGAGAACTTAAAGTGATTCTCTCTCTCTTAGTCATACAACAATGGTTATAACATGATGTTGTACAACTGAGATATTCAAGTCAAAACTTGCACTCGACTTGTTTAATGTATGCTATATCAAGTCCCTATATAAAGATGTGTGTATGTGTATACATGTGTATATGGTATGTGTGTATGTGTATGTTTAGTTAGAGGTCGTGTACCACAAAGTATTCTTTACGATTTTTATTTCAACTTAAGGTATTTTATTATAGAAAAAGCTGTCATTACCAAAGTTAAAGTTAAAGTAAAGTTAAAGTAGTAGAAAAATTTAAAGTTGGAGATAAAGTTAAAGTTAAAGTTAAATTTTCATGTCGAAGGATAAGATTTATATTTTTCATGCATTAAATACAAATGTTTTTTTTTTGAAAAACATTGTCTTTTGATGAAAAACATTTTTGTTTTTTTCGAAAAACATTTTCTTTTGATGAAAAACATTTTTATTTTTTGAAAAAACATTTTTAAAAAACATTGTTTCTAAAAAAAAAAGTTGTTAAATTTCCACGAAAAACATGATTTTGGGGATCCATAAAGCAATAAAGCAGTAAATCACTACAGCAAACAACCTACCAGGGGGCCCCATCCCCTTCCCCCACCCACTCATGTTTTTACGCTTTACTGCTTTACCATGCTACTATTAATAAAAATATATGTCACTCCCTATTTTTCTGTTCAATCATATACATTTGTATTTCACATTACCCTTTTTCTAAAACTTTTTAAAAAAAACTTAGACTTAAATAAATATATTTTAATTTGTAACACTTAAGAGACAAGGTGGTAGACCTTATATATATATATATATATATATATATATATATATATATATATATATATATATATATATATATATATATATATATATATATATATATATATATATATATATATATATAAACAGTTAACATTAACAAATTTCCATACTTAACAGCAGTAAAGTAACTAACATACCATACAAAAACGTAACATATTTACACTTTTTCATGCATGTCCTTTAACATGTAATATTTAACAAAGATTTATCGTACCCTAACCTAACTATTGTAATGACTAAGAATAAAATTCGAACACGCCACACACACACACACACACACACACACACACACACACACACACACACACATACATACACACATAGAGAGGAATATTTGGCAACGTAACAAAGTTTTCACATTAATAAAGCTAACATAGCATCACCTATACTAAGAATATAATGTACAACGACAAACCTAACATACTTTAAGCACGAATAAACAGCTAACATTAACAAATTTCCATACTTAACAGCAGTAAAGTAACCAAAATAGCATACAAAAACGTAACCTATTCACACTTTTTCATACATGTCTTTAACATATCAATGTTAATTTTACATCAACATAGTAATATTTAACAAAGATTTAACGTATCCTAACCTAAACTAACGTGTAACAAACTAAGAAGAAAGACCACACACACACACACACACACACACACACACACACACACACACACACACACACACACACACATACATACACACATAGAGAGGAATATTTGACAACGTAACAAAGTTTCACATTAATAAAGCTAAACATAGACACCTGAACTAAGAATTATAATGTACAAACGACAAACCTAACATTTACTTTAACAACAATAAACAGCTAACATTAAACATTAAATACATACTAACAGCAGTAAAGTAACCAAAATAGCATACAAAACGTAAACCTATTCACACTTTATACATGTCTTTAACATATCAATGTAATTTACATCAACATAGTAATATTTAACAAAGATTTAACGTATCCTAACCTAACTATTGTAATGAACTAAGAATAAATACCACACCACACACACACAACACACACACACACCACACATACACACACACACACCACATACATACATACACACATAGAGAGGATATTTGACAACGTAACAAAGTTTTCACATTAATAAGCTAACATAGCATCACCTTATCTACTAAGAATATATGTACAACGACAAACCTAACATACTTTAAGCCACGAATAAACAGCTACATTAACAAATTTCCATACTTAACAGCCGTAAAGTAACCAAAATAATACAAAAACGTAACCTATTCACACTATTTCATACATGTCTTTAACATATCAATGTTAATTTACATCAACATGGTAATATTAACAAAGATTAAACGTATCCTAACCTAACGATTGTAATAACAAGAATAATACCACACACACACACACCACCACACACACACACACACACACACACACACACACACACACACACACACACACACACCACACACACGCACATATGTTAACGTAACAATGTTTTTACATTAATAAAGTCAACATAGCAACACCTGAACTAAGAATATATAACTTACAACAACAAAACCTAACCCTTAAACACGAATAAACGGTTTACATTAGCAAAGTTCCATACTTAACAACAGTAAAACAGCTAACATTACATACAAAACGTAACCTATTCACACTTTTTTCAAACATATCGCAAACACATCAATGTTAATTTACATTAACATGGTAATATTTAAAAAAAAAATTTATCATAACCCTGTCTGATGTATCACACTGACTGACGAATAATTGCTAACGTACCAAAGGTTTTTACATTGACATAGTAATATTTAACAAAAAAAATCATTTTTAAGAATAGAACTACACAACTCTCTACCACGTTCAAATCTAAAACGATTATGACGATAAAATAAGTCTCGAGAGAAAGTAGGCATATTACTGGAACAAACACAAGTCTTAAGAGATAAGGGATATTTCAACCAATCACCGGAAAAGGTATAGGATAATTCAGCCAATCACAGAGTAGGGCAAATATAGATAACGGATATGTCCAACATGAAATAGCATCCAAAAGTTCTTACACTATATATATATATATATATATATTATATAAATATATATATATATTATATATATATATATATATATATTATATATATATATATATATAATTATATATATATATTATATATATAATTATATAAATTAATAATATATAAAAGAATTCATCTTCCACCGAGAGATACCCCGGGGTTTCACCCCTTGCTAGATGAATGAATCCCCCATAGGGTATCACCCCGAAGGGACGTGTAAGCAGGCATTACCCTCCGAAGGAGGGTAAGGCCTCAGCCTGCTTACACGTCCCTTCGGGGTGATACCCCAGGGGGGATTCATTCATCTAGCAAGGGGTGAAACCCCGGGGTATCTTTCGGTGGAAGATGTATTCCTTTAGATACTTTATTAAATGTATTGCTATTTGGATTTCTTTTTATTTTTTACATAGGGCGCGTAATTGAAAATAAATGTTTACCATATATATATATATTTATATATATAATTATTATATATATATATATATATATATATATATATATATAATAATATATATAATATATATATATATATATAGTGTAAGACTTTGATGCTATTTCCATGTTGGACAAAATCCGTTATCTATATTTGCCCTACTCTGTGATTGGCTGAAATATCCAATACCTTTCCATTAGTTGAAATATCCCTTATCTCTTTAGACTTGTGTTTGTTTCCAGTAATATTGCCTTATCTTTTCTCTCGAGACTTATTTTATCGTCATATTCGTTCTTGGATTTTAAAGTGGTAGAAGGTGCTGCTCTGTCTTAAAATGATTTTTTTTTGTTAAATATTACTATGTTAATGCGAAAAAACTTTGGTTCGTTAGCAATTTATTCGTCAGTCAGTGTGATACTTAGACAGAGGTTATTGATAAAATTTTTTGTTAAAATATTACCATGTTAATGTAAAATTAGCATTGATATGTTGCAGATATGTTTGAAAAAGTGTGAACTAGGTTACGGTTTGTATGTAATGTTAGCTGTTTACTGTTGTTTTAAGTATGGAACTTTGCGATAATGTAAACAGTTTATTCGTGTTTAGGTATTGTTAATTTTGTCGTTGTATATTATATTCTTAAGTTTCAGGTGTTGCTATGTTGACTTTTATTAATGTAAAAACATTGTAACGTTAGAGTGTGCGTGTGTGTGTGGTGTGTGTGATTCATTGTGTTTGTGTGTGTGATTGTGTGTGTGTGTAGATGTGTGTGTGCTGTGTGTTGTGTGCGTGGGTGTATTTATTCTTTAGTCATTATAATAGTCAGCTAGGAACGTTAAATCTTGTAATTATACTAATGTTTGATGTAAAATTTAACATTGAATTGTAAAGACATGTATGAAAAGATAGTTTGGATAGGTTACGTTTTGTTTATGCTATGTGTTGGTTACTTTACTGCTGTTAAGTATGGAAATTTGTAATGTTAGCTGTTTATTCGTGGCTAATAAGTTATGTTAGGTTTGTCATTGATACATTATATTCTTAGTATAGGTGTGCTATGTTAGCTTTATTAATGTGAAAACTTTTTACGTTAGCATATATTCCTCTATGTGTGTATGGTATGTGTAAGTCTGTGTGTGTGTTGTGTGTGTGTGTGTGGTCTTTAAAAATTCAGCGTGTGTGTTTGAGGTATTTATTCTTAGTTCATTTACAATAGTTAGGTAGGATACGTTAAATCTTTGGTAAATATATACCATGGTGATGTAAAATTAACATTGATATGTTAAAGACAGGTATGAAAAATGTGAATAGGTTACGTTTTTGTATCTATTTGGTTACTTTACTTGTGTTAAGTATGGAAAATTGTTAATGTTAGCTGTTTATTCGTGCTAAAGGTATGTTAGTTTGTCGTTGTACATTTATATTCTTAGTATAGGTGATGCCTATGTTAGCTTTATTAATGCTGAAACTTTGTTTACGTTGCAAATATTCCCTCTATGTGTGTATTGTATGTGATGTGTGTTGTGTGTGTGTGTGTGTGTGTGTGTGTGTGGCGTGTTCGATTTATTCTTAGTTTATTACAATCGTTAGGTTAGGATACGATAAATCTTTGTTAAATATTACTATGTTAAAGACATGCATGAAAAAGTTTGAATATGTTACGTTTTTGGTTATGTTAGTTACTTTACTGCTGTTAAGTATGGAAATTTGTGTTAATGTTAACTGTTTATATATATATATATATATATATATATAATATACTTGTATGTATAAATATATATATATTAAATATATATATTTTATAATTTATTAGATATATATAAAGGTCTACCACCTTGTCTCTTAATGTTACAAATTAAAATATATTTATTTAAGTCTAAGTTTTTTTAAAAACAGTTTTTAATAAAAGGGTTAAATGTGAAATACAAATGTATATGATTGAACAGAAAAATAGGTAGTGACATATATTTTTATTAATAGTAAGCATGGTAAAGCAGTAAAGCAGTAAAACATGAGGTGGGTGGGGGAGGGGGATGGGGCCCCTGGAGGTTGTTTGCTGTAGTGTTTTACTGCTTTATTGCTTTATGGTCCCCAAAATCATGTTTTTCGTGGGAAATTTAACAACTTTTTTTTTAGAAAACAAATGTTTTTAAAAATGTTTTTCAAAAAATAAAAATGTTTTTCATCAAAAGAAAATGTATTTCGAAAAAACAAAAATGTTTTTCATCAAAAGACAATGTTTTTCAAAAAAAACATTTGTATTTAATGCATGAAAAATATAAATCTTATCCTTCGACATGAAAATTTAACTTTAACTTTAACTTTATCTCCAACTTTAAATTTAACTCTAGCTTTAACTTTAACTTTAACTTTAACTTTGGTAATGAAGCAGCAGTTTCTTATAAATTTAAAATACCTAAGTTTGAAATTAAAAAATGTAAGACTATGTGCTTACACGACCCTCTAACTAAACATGACACATACACAATACACAATACAACAGTATACACATACACACGTCTTATATAGAACTTGATATAGCACACATTAACAAGTCGAGTGCAAGTTTTTACTTGAATATCTCAGTTGTACAACATATGTATTTACCATGTGTATGACTAATGAGAGGAGAGAATCACTTAAGTTCTCTGTGTTAAGTTTCATATATATTTGTACAACATAGGGCTGTTGCTACATATATTTATACAACATGGGGTTGTTGATAGAGCGTAAGTCTATGTATTATTAACTTATATCCTTTTGAAATTTCATTTAAAAGGGTAAAAACCACATTTTGGGGTTCGCCCTCCATCTCAATTGGTGTCCCTAGACACCTTTGAGTGTATTGAAACTATGTTATTCATATTCTACATCACTGAAGACGTATATAAACACACTAATATTATGTTGATAAGCACATATTTACTAACTCGGCACCGCATCGACCCTGCACCGGTACCGATATCGATAGCTCCAATGATTCATTTGTTCTATCTTACGAAACTTCTATTTCCTTCCTTCATCTTTTCTCTGTCTTGTACTCTGTAATTTTTTTTCTTTTTTTTCAGCTGAGGACCCACTCAAGGGTTCCTTGAACTCATTTTGGAGGTTACGACACCCCAAAATTTGGAATCTATGTCCTTTGAAACATATATAAATGTGTGTGTACGTAGGTGTAGGCTGGAGCAGAATTCCAGTCTGACTCTGCCATCACAAACTCCGGCTCCGGCTCATGTGACATAGAGGTAGACACCAAGTTCAACTCTCTAGCTCGAAAATTAAACAAAGTTGAATACGTACACTAGAAAAAGGGGTAGGGGTACAACTCGTAGAAGGAACCATCCTAACAACTTCTAATACATACCAATTGAATCCTCACACATTAAAACATAGGGGTAGACATTAATATTAGGTGTATTCTATGATGTAGGTCATGCATACTAGAAGTGCTAGAAAAGGGGTTGGGTACTAACTCGTAGAAGGAAGCATCCTAACACCTTCTAATATACACCAATCGAATCCATGTACCTTATAACATAGGGTAGGCATTAATATGGGGTGTATTCTAAGATGTAGGACATATCGTACTAGAAGCTAGAAGAATCAGTTATGTCAACTGAAACCCTTCAAAAATGAATTCTACACCATCGAAAACATATATGTAGACACCCCATTTGTTCTAATATGTGAGTGGAGCCAGAATTCCATTCTGGCCCCAACACCAGCTCCGGCTCCGGCTCCGATATTGGTTCGCCAATTAATTTAACATAGCCATCTATTTCATTTATTCATCTTCTATCACTCATAAATTTTTTCAGCTTTCTAAGCCCCAAATTTTACGTTTTGGGGGCGGGGGGGTCCCACCCCCCTTTGACATAGCGGCTTGAAACATGGATGCAACAATGTTGCAACATATAAAGAATGCATGCCAAGTTTGAAGAAGATACGATGACTCTAACACCTTTTTGCTAAGATGTGTCATTTGTCTCATTTCTTGCCCCATAAATGACCCCCGGCTGGGGCCCTGGGTACTCTGGCGTTCGGGAAAGTAACTACGGAATTTATTTTTTGGACATTTTACCCCTGTTTGACACCCGTCATGATAGGTTTTTGACGAAGGGTAAGCCATCTACGAAAAACGCATGTTGGTGCGTTCTAAAAACGCAACGGCTGAAACGCCACGCTCGGCAATAGCGGCAATCGACTTCGGCATACCTCAAAACATACTAGACAACACCGAGTTCGGCTTCATAGCTCAAGAAACAAAATGTTAGAAGGGGGTAGGGTAATATCTAATACTAATGCGGAATTGCGGGGGCGTTCGGTCTTGCGGACCGACCTTGCGACGATTGCCAACCAACGATTGCGGAACTTGTTAAAAAAACGCGACGACGACGATTGAAAATTATGACGATGAATAACAAGACGATTTATAAAACAAAATGGCGGACGCAATGAAAAAACAACAAGGTTAGTGCCTTTAAAAAATGCCCATGAAAGAACATGAACAAAATAAAATGGTAGTGACCTACATAAACTTAAAAATAACTAACTAACGTATCTGAAAAAAAAGAGGGGGCTCCACCCCCTTTGGGGATACCCCCTGGGGTGAATCCCATACATAAAAATCAACCCAGGAAGGTACGTGAGAATCTGGGATGACAAAACGATACCCCAAAAAACACCCATAAACCTACGTGAGTGAAAAAATATATGACTGTACTGACAGGGCGACAGATGGATGACAAATCTGTCACCCATCATCCTAAAAAAAAACACCCATGAAGGTAGCTGAGTATTAAAAATATATATATATATATATGACTGTATTGACAGGGGGACAAATCTGTCACCTCACTGGTAGCAAGGTGACAAATGGTGGTGTCATAACTTAATAGAACTAAAGGGATTTGAGGGAGAACCTAGGGTGATAGCGGGGTGAAAGTAACAAATAACGTACACATACACCTGCACCCTCACATACACACCCATAAAATAACTGGCGAACGTACATGAAAAAGGGGGGCCCAGGGGCTGAGCCCCACATTAAAAACGCCATATATGAAAAGTAGCCAGAAAGGTAGCTGAGTGACTAAAAATATATGCCTGTATTGGCAGGGTGACAGAAGGGTGACAGGAGGGCTACAAATCTGTCACCTGCCGGTTTATGTCCCCTTACTACTCATATCATTGGATTTTGACTTTTGGCACATTCCTGTATGCCTTTTTTAACTTTTAGCCGATTACATCACCTCTTCATTCCACCACTCACTGTTGAGATTCTTATTTCCTGTTTTAGCACGTCCACATACTTCTCTTGCACTACTAACAAAGGCTTCCTTCATTTGCGTCCAGATTTGATCAGTTTTATCCTGTTCACATTCAACTGATATATTTGCAAGCCTTCTTAAATACTTTTCCTTATTACCCTGTTCACTTAATTTATCACTCTTAATCCTTCCCACTTCTTTCCTTATCTCCTTCCTCTCTATCTAAGCCCCACTAACTAAATCTTACATAAACAATTTCTCCACTTCTTCTTATCTCCTTCCCCTCCATCCAAAGCCCACACTAACTTAATCTTATAAACAATATACTGAAGAGATAATCCCTCCCCACACCCTCACTAATTTAACATCCATCACATATTTCAACATCTCCTTTTTCACCAACACAAAATCAATCATACTTTTCACTTCGCTACCATCTCTACATACACCAACTCTAGCATACCTATTAATACTCTTGTGTTTGAAGAAAGTATAACTTACACATTTACCTTTCTCCTCACCTAAATCAATCACCTTCCTATAGTCTCATTTTCTTCTGGCATCCTAAAGTCATCTGTTATACCATTCCTTTTTTGATCAAATATCCAATCATTTAGGTCGCCCAATTCAATTAAATCTGAAGCTCCAACTCACCCCAAACCATCATTCAGATTATCCCAGAAAGTTGCACTCTCCTCAACATCACTCTCAGATAGACCATATGTTACAAGCACACATACCTTGACCTTTTCAAACTTAAATTCAACTATTATAATTCTAGTACTCACACAGACAAAATTCCACCATAGCTTTGTGCAAAGGGCAACTCTTCAGAATTGCAACTCCTTCTCTCCCCCATCATTCATCTCCACTGCAGCGCATACAAACATTTCACACCACACCACTCATCTTCACCTCTTCCTTTCATTTTTGTTTGTTACAGCGAGCAGATCAAATTTACTCTTCCTAAATACATCCATCACCTCTCTCTTCTTCTCAGAATTTATTCCTCTGACATTCTATATACCTATACGATTTATACAATTTCGCCGAAAGATAGAATGTCGCTTACGACGATCACGATATTCTCCGAGGCATGCATTTGCATTCCTGGCAAGGGATAAGTGGTAGTGGGTAACCAACTCAACTACCACTGTCCCTTTAGTCGCCTTCTACGACACGCAGAAAATACGCTGTGTGAATTCTTTCTTCCCCAGACACAGGAATATAAGGAAAGGTGTTCTGTGTAATAGTGATATTAATGTTATATGGTCTGTTTGTCATTCGGAGAGTCTATTCCCGTTTAAGAAGAGTGTGGATATGAAAGGAAAAGAGGCTAACCATTGAGCACTTGAATGTCATGGGATATACCCCACAAGCCAAAAGCCCAAAGGGAGGTACTCTCTTCGCTACGAGTGCGCTACTCTCCATCTGTCCATTTAGTTGCCTTTTACGACTTATATATATATATATATATATATTATATATATAATATTTATATTATAATATATATATATATTTATATATATATATATTATATATATTATATATATATATATATATATAATATATATATATATTATATATATATATATATATATATATATATATATATATATATATATATATATGCTCCCTAACGAAGGTGACTTCGTTGTCGGAGCGAAGGAGCACAGAACCTTGTGTCTGTGAAGACTGAAGAGCCACTTTCATTTTATTGTTATATTTGGTTCTTGCATATTTCTTTCCCTTATTGCTATTATTTTTATTTTCTTATTTTTGTCATTATTATTTATTTTTATTATTTTGTTCTTGATTTTATCTTTATTATTTTTCTTGTTATTATTATTATTCTTATTCTTCATATATTTTATGTCTCAAGTTCTTATTACCCGTCCCTTCCCCAGTTTGTCTCCCTTCTCCTCCGTTTTCTGTACATACTACCGTAAGTATTCCTATTCCCTTATGGGTGTCTCCCCATTTCCTCCTAAATTTTGCCCTCCTTTCCCGTGGGTAAGGGTACAGGTCAAAAATTGGTTATTCTCGCCTTTCTCCAGGCCGTCTATTGTTGGGGACCCGAATCCTAGGCTAACCACTGAAGGGGCTGTCCCGCACTTGGGTGTATAATCTTGAGTTTCGAGTCTTATTCGTGTGGTACACGGCTATTGTTTTTTCATCTTAGGAACTGGATGAGGAGTTCCTGGTGGCTTTTTCTGAGGCCACACCCATGACCCACCCTACAGGGTGGGGTTTCTGTGAGGAAGGTATTATGTTCTGGGCTTGTGGTGGGCGCGGTTTCCGTAGTTACGCTCCGGGATACATTGTTTTTATTCATCATTTGTGTTAATGTATTTGTGCTTATTTTTTCCCAACCCCTTCTTTGCCAATTCTCGACCAGCGACCAATAGGGGTTTTGATGCCCTTATTGATGAAATGGTTGGTACTCCTCCACCACCACCACCAATATTCTTACATAACAATCTAGTTTCTAGGACTACCCATCTAGACCAGCAGAGGATGTTCTGGCCCCTCAGCACGAAATACTACTCAATCCTAACGTCAGCTATCACCAGAGTCCTTGGGCCAGCAAAGTATCTATCATCGTCGTCAGAATATACCAGCTCTAAAGAATGCTTTCTCAGACCCCCTTCCTGGGGTCCCGAGTCTAATTTCATACCCACTTTGTTTTTATTTGTAATCGACTTCATCACGTCCACTGACTGCTATAAGCCAATTCATCCTTAATGATGCTTTGGAATCTGCTCTCCAAACAGCTGAACCACAGGCAACGCCCATGAGGAACGCTTCCATCCTGGTCCTTGAAACCTCTAGAACCCAAAACAACGTTCTTGATTCTTTATCATATCTGTGGAAGATTCCTGTTCTTTCTAAACCTGATGTTGTTCGGGTAAACGGTCAAAGGGACCATATATGCACCGGATCTCTGTTCGGATACTTCGGAGGACATTCTCGCTCATTTGCCGAGAGACAACGTGCCAATCACCGACGTTTATCGGTTCGATCCTCGAAAGGAGAACCCCTCAACGACAAACCCTCGTCTCCTACTTACCTTCTCTGTGCCTTTCCCTCCAACCAAAGTAAAACTTGGTTTTACTATGTACACGGCTCGAACCTATGTGCCCTTCCCAAGAAAGTGTTTAAGTGCCATAAATTTGGTCACCCCCAGAAATATTGTCAGTCTCCGCAGACCATATGTCCAACATGTGAAAGTTCTCTCCACCCCAACTGAAAAACATCCTCCTTGTTGCCCTATCTGCAAGGGTCCCCATTCATCCTCCTCTGTCCACTGCCCCTTCGCCTTGGAGAAGAAAACCCTAAAGCAGTACGCATTTCATAAGTTTGATGGTCGTAAGGCTACACGCCGAGCAAGGGAGAAGTTGGCTCATCTTCCTCTTTCCTATGCTACAGCGACAACTAATACCTCTACAGTCGGCTCTAACATTGCACATCGCTCCCGTGCATTGTGTCCAGAACTTCCTCCATTTTCGCCTTCCGTACCAGATTCCGGATCACCTGGCTTGGTGATTTCTACTGACAACTGTCCTCCCAACTCTCCTACTATGGTCCGCCTGACCACTCGTCGTCCATCGTAACACATACAACCCTCTCTCATGATGTCCACATTGCTGAGATCCATGCCCCACTAGATGGGGTGTCTACTGATGTTGATACCTGTTCAGCCTCTGAGGTCGATAACAACCGTCCTTGTCCGGTGTCTGACCTTCCTTACACTATCTCCCGGAAACGTCCTGCATCAGTTTCCCCTGGGAAACAACGCGGCTCTCCTGACGGTCACAATCGGCCATCTGAAAGTGGGTCTTCCCGAACCAGACATCTTTACTCGCTTGGTATCGGGTTACCGACTTCTTAAAACAGAAGGACCCCATTCGGACTGAGGGTCCACATTCTCTCCAGCCAAAACGTGCTCGCCGCTCAGAACACCCGCGTGGTAAACCTACGACTAGTGGGTCAACTTCTACCTCTTCTACGATTGTGTCCCACACGCCGCCTAGGACTGAACTGCATCAACCATACTCGAGTGATTCCGAAACTTACTCGGATGCCACCATGGACTCTTCGGACAATTCTTCGTCCATTGCTCGGCCTCGTGTTATTACTGGGGCCCCAATCCATGGGTCTTCAAAGGATATCACGAGGGAAACCTTACGGGGTCGCGGTCGTCCTGCGGGGAGGTGTATCTCTGTCTCGCTCGGCTGCGAGGGGAGTTTGCTGATGAGGTCGGGAGGGTGGAGTCTTCTCCTCCGCAGTACCTACGCCTGAGTCATCTTCACTCTCTCTTTTGCGGGTAGATCCTGCAACTTAGATTATTGACACCAAACAACTGACTCCCAGTTTGTCACTTGATACACCTGGTGATAGCATTCCTCTTTGTCTCTCTACAATCTTTCCCCGACCATAGATAATGCTACTACATCAGGTGCCGCAGTACCTACCGAAAGGGCTCAGCCCCTTCCAGTTGCACATTGTAGCAGGAGTGTGACCATTGTAAGAGTTGTTGGAGAGTGAGGATGACTTATCACGCCTCTTTGGAGATCAGTCTCCTAAAGTTGCCAGGCACCCCCGGTTCTAAACAGAGAGGCCTTCATATTTCCCTATTGCATGATCTTCCTCTTCCTCCTTGGTTTGACGTTCCGGTATGTAGGTCTTTTAGTGGCTCACAGATCCCTCGGCCATTATCTTCTCGGACGATGGCTAAATCTCAGTAGATAGTGACTATTGTCACGGATCGCCCGGTAAATTAATTTTATCCTTATTTTATGGCACGTTTCATTCAATGGAACTGTCGTGGATATTTTCCTAACTACGAAGAACTAAAGAGACTAATTGTAGCTCATCAACCGATGGCTATATGTTTACAAGAACTACAACTTCGCAATCGAGACCTTTAGCAACCCTTCCGATACAGGGAGCCTCTCACCTCCTTGAATCATGGAGCCAATGACAGAGGTGGGACTGGGATTCTGCTTCACGAATCTGTCCCATTTACTCAAATTCCCCTTTCAACTCCGTTACATGCCTTGAAGGTTCGAATTCATCTTGACACTCCCCTTACACTATGATCAGTATTCCTAGCAAATAGTTGTACAAATACCAAGGCGGATCTTGTCGATTTGTTCAGGTGTCTTCCAGCGCCCATGATGATCCTTGGCGACTTTAATCTCCGCTATCCACTATGGGGAGATTCTTTCACATACCCCAATCGGATAGTTGTTGGGGATTTTGCATGATTTTTCATTAGGATGTTTCAACGCAGGTCTTTTGACTTTTGAACACTTTGATACGGGCATTTCTTCTTGTGTCCACATCTCCTTGTGTTCCATTTCGGCTATCGATCGTTTCGGGTGGGAAAGGTCGGCTTTTCTTTGTGGGAGTCATCACTACCCACATCGTCATTCCTTCCTTCAGTCCTAGTTCGCAGCAACAGCCTTATTTTAGCTGGCTGTACGAAAAAGTGGATTGGCCATCCTTTTATCAGGCCACTTAAGTTCACATCCTTCCTGCAACAACTGTTTTCCCCGTCTCTAGCGGAAGCATTCACCTCATTTCAGGACGTGATCCTCAAGGCGGCATTGAAACATATCCCATAAACATAAACATAAACATATTCATCTGAAAACCGCAAATCAATCACTTTTTGGTGGATCCAAAAATGTGCACGGGCTACTCGTGAAAAGCGAAGACTCTACAAGTTGTACAAGCTAATTTCCGCTCCTTCCAACTTGATTCTTTTTAAAGTTACAGCTGCTCGATCAAGGTGTATCAAAAAACTAACAAAGAGACAATGTTTCCGCAACTACGTCCCCACTGTTTACTCTTATACACCTGTAATCGGTATATAAGGTTGTGCGTAAGATTTTCAGAAAGCATCATTCATCATACACTCTTTAAATATGGCCCACAGACCTCCGATGTTATCTCTGCTCCCGGGATGGTTGGTGATGAGCTGGGCGCTTTCACTTTGCATCCTGTTCCAGCGAATCCCGAATTGTGAACCTTTTAGCTCTGACCGCTTACGGGTGCGGACCCCAGACTTTTCGAATTCGCTTGGGAAAGACTCTGATTACAATAAACTATTTACCAGAGCTGAATTTCTGGAAGCCCTCAAACTTTGCAATGATGGGGCACATAGCCCTGATGGCATATTCCTTTCATTATGCTACGGCTTGTTCATCCGTAAGCCTTGGCATTTCTCCTCAGTCTTCTTTTAATAAGGGAATCTGGGTGAGGGTGGTTTTCTCTCCTGTCTGGTTGCGGCAATGTTATTCCATTCGAAACTTGGCAAGGCACCCAACTATCAAATAATCATAGAACCGATTTTGGTTGATCTGCGACCACATGCAAGCTGATGGGAGAGTAATGGTACCTACCGTATTATTCCCCTCAACGACTCCATGCGTTTTTCAGACCACCAGTTTGGTATTCGTTATCATCGCTCAACTCAGGATACTCTCCTTCGTTTGGATCACGACATGCGTGCAGCATTTGCTTCTAATAAAATGACCCTGGCCGTTTTCTTTAATATTGAAAAGGCATGTGATAGCACGTGGAGGATGGGGGTTTTGTACAACCTTCATTCGTTGAGTCTCAGAGGTCAATTCCCCTTTTTTTCCGGACCTAATGCCGAATAGATTTTTTCGAGTTTTTTGCGGCTCCACATTGTAGCGACGTTTTGTCATGGATGGGGGTGCCGCAGGGCAGTGTGTTAAGTGTGTTGCTTTTCGCAATAGCCTTTGATGAAGTGGTGGATACCATCCCACACTCAGTCCGCTGCTCCATTTATGTAGACAATCTTGCACTTTATGTCTCGGAAAGGCTTCCATGTATGGAGCGTCAACTTCAGTTGGCCATTGACAGGGTTTCCACATGTTGTAGTAAACGTGGTTTTCCTTTCTCTACATCAAAAACAAAGGCCATGCTGTTCAGAAAAAAAAAACTTCGACATGGTGGTCGGAT
>JABUQX010093505.1:5000-12205 GCA_015478945.1 Trachelipus rathkii | reverse complement strand
GAAAACATTTACGCGTTATGGTGAAATGGGCATTACGGAACATGTACATTTGCCAACTGACCCTGGAAAATGTGTACTGGTTGTGACTGAATTTCCAGTTTACGTGGTGGAAGGTACAGCCATCACAGAAGATGGATGGGTCCGTGTGAAGTCATGCTTAAATTCGGAGCAAATTAAACCAAGAAGTGGTACAGAACGGGAAAACAACAGTCAGAAGAATTATTAATTGATAACAAGAAAGAAAATAATAAAAGGGGTTATAATAAAAGATTTAGACTGCTACCGGGGTTAGTGAAATGGAAAGATAATCAAGGAGAAGTGCTGGTGAAGAAATTGACAGCCGGGAGAACATATTTATGGAAGGGTGAGATCCTCGGTACAGCACACTTGATCGTGGATGAGGGGTAAGATGCAAAGCAAAAACATGTACAGTGAACACTGTAGTACAAGAGCCACCGGAACAACCAGTCATAGAACAAGAGTGGTCGAAAGAAAGATTGAGCAACGAAATAGAGTTTATGGAGGAATTAACAACTAAACATTGTGAGAAGATAATAGAATCATTATGGGTTTACCGATCGGCATTTAGCAGAAGTGATGTCGATGTGAGCAGTACATTGATGACTCCATGCAAAATCGAATTGCATGATGACACCCCAATCTATCAAAGAACAAGAAGGTTTGACCAAAGAACGAGTGATGAAATAGAGTCTGGTGAGGGAGTTATGTTTGAGAGACATTGTTGAACCCTATGATTCAGAGTGAAGTTTTACAATACTCCCGATTAGGAAAAAGGATGGTACCTTACGTCTGTGTGTAGACTACCGCAGGCTTAATAAAGAAACCTAGGCTGACAGGTTTTCATGACCAACATCACCGAAATGATCTTCGGTTGTCATGGAGCATACTATTTTACAAGTATGGACCTGGTTAAGGGGTACTACCAGATGCAGTTGGAGGAAGATAGTAAAGATGATACTGCCTTTTTCACCTTAAGCGGGCGACCAAGGTTTAAGAGATTGAGTTTGGACTCAAGAAGAGGCCTGTAGCGTTCCGCAGGGAAATGCAAAGGATATTAACTAGGTTTAGCAGGGATAATGTCGTAATTTATGTAGACGATGTACGCTTGATTTCGAAGGGATTTGATGAACATTTATCTCTTATGAAACGTGTCCTCAAGAAGTTCTGTGATGGCAATTTAACCCTAGCACACATAGCTCTAAAACATTTATATCCCGGTTATCTTATGTCCAGTAGACCGCCAAGTTAAGAAATTTTTATAAAATAATTATTGCCATTTTTTTTGCTTTTTTTTAATTTTCATTGTATATTTGAATCATTTCCCTATTCATTTATGCTTTTACATATTGAATACGTAGAATTTTTTGGGACCAATTTCAAACTCTTAGAAATTAACATATTTTAAATTTTTTATAAAAAAAATATTTACGGTCTGTCAGACATAAGCTATGTGATGTATGGTTAAAAATGAAAAAGAGCAATTGTAAATGGGTACGAAAGGATGGTCAAATCTTAGGCCACATAATTAGCAGAACCGGTATAAGGAAACTGCCTGAATATATAGATCAAATCGACAAATTAGAAAAACCAATGAATGTTGGAGAATTGAGGAGATACCTCGGAATGATTAACTCCCAAACAAAATTCATCAGAAATTGTTCTGAAGTGGCCGCTTATCTTAGCCAAATGACAGGCGGAAATACAAAAGATTTGTTTGAATGGACTACGTAACGAAGTAAATCATTTGAAGAATTAAAAAGTCATATGAAGAAATCAGTAGAATTGGCTTTTTCAGATTTGGAATTCCAGGTTGGGATTTTTCGTAGAAGTGAGTGTAACCGATATAGGGGCTGGTCTTTGCCAAGAGCAGAATGGAGAAAGAAGTGTAATTGCATAAAATTCTCACTCATTTAGCCCTTGTGAGAGGAAGATGATATCAGCGAAAAGAGCTTTTAGATCCAATATTATCAAGAGAAAGAGAATGTGTTTGCAAACACCTAGTACAGGTGCTATTAGTGAATGGAAGAGAGAAAGGAAGTCGTTGACCAAACACCTAGTACAGGATTACTATTAGTGAATCTGATTCCTGGAGGAGCAGATTCCCTGTTCCTAAGTTTAAAGATCGTCTTAGATAATACCCACCTAAAAGGGGTCCCCAGAAATTTTAGAAATCTACGAAAAATATTGTATAAACTCATTCTGGATAGAGAAACGGGCAAACGCATTAAAATACTTGGGAGCACTTTCAGAACTTGGATGAGAGCCCGTGCCGGAAGTACTATTGGCAGCCAGTAATATATTTAAATTGAAGATATGCTCCATCACGGAACATGCTGTTTTGTGGCTTACATTGAGCCAAGGGCGAGACAAAAAGACAACCTGGAAGATATGCACTTACAGGTAATGGGAGAAGGCCATTTTAATCAATTAAAAGATAACGACACATTCAACCCAACAAATTAGAGTACCATGACGGAAGAAATACCTTTCATTTCAGATGACTAGGAGGAGCTTAAAGAGGATGATGAAAAAGACACCGATGAGAAACATCCTCCCGAGGAAGCTAGTTAGGATGATGAACCTAACTTGTTGAGTTAGCACCAAGGTGCCGAATTGGAGATAAATCTATTGATGAAGGGAAAAGGCCACAATTCAAGAATAAACTGTAACCACATTTTGGTAGGTGTTGCCTGGAAAGAGGTTAACAAAATGTGCTTTTCTAGACACTGGAGCAGTGATCAGTTTGATATAGTAGGCAGTAGTAAACGATCTTTCATAATTTGGATATTTACTGCGAGAATGGCTAGTTGAGGTAATACTTAACGGTGTGGGTACCGGGGAGGTATAGTGCACAAGAGCAGTGGAAATTACGATAAACACAAGAGATCGGAAGGTGACTTGCCGTTAGTGGTCGTCAAAGACGAAGATATTCCAGCTTGCCTCCTGCTGGGCATGAACTATCTTGTGGAAACTGAAGCGATTCTGGATTTTGGGCAGGGAATAATTTCGCATGATGGGGAGTCTGAGAATGGGAGTGACACTTTTGTAAATACGATGGCGGTGAGTAACCTATTGGTGAACAGAAACAGTGATCAATTAACTGGGATAGCGCCAGAGAAAATTGTGAAATTACAAGATAGATCAAAAGCCATGAAAACCCTGAGAGAGAGGGGGTAAGAAATGGCTAAAAGATTGCCAAGACTGATCCTCTACTAAAAGAATTTTATTGGTATAAAGAGTATTTTATGATAAATATAGAAATTTGGGTGAAGAAACTGGGAACATATTATTGTATTGCGGCGGTGGTGCTCAAACAACTTGTGCCAGCAAGTGTGACAGTCCACAGAAATCTTGCTCGTATAGAAAGGGACAACTATTGGATGTAGTGGTGAAGAATGAGTGGAATCCAAGAATACATACAGTGACTCAGGAAGTTTGTAGAACGTGACCGAAGTGCCAATTATCCAAGATCGACCATACAGTAATATACCCACCAATCTGGAAAATTGAAGTGAAGAATCCATTTAAGATGATTGCTGTGAACGTTATGCCAAGAACAAGATTGGTTAATGTTGCATGTCTGGTCGCAATTGATCACTGTAATAAGTAGAAATGGTGAAACACTGAAAAATGAGGCAGAAAAAAGTGTATCGGATTTTTTTTCATTTGAATATTACATGTTACCAAGTTTCATGCATGCATCATACATGGTTTTGACTGATAATGGAGTGGGGTTCAGGAGTGGGATTTTTGAACAGAAACTGATGAGTTATGGGATTTACCAAATTTATAATAGTCCCTACAAACATGGAAGTAATGAGTCAGTGGAGAGCGTGAATAGTACGTTTTCAGAGTTAGTGAAGAATGTAGTGGCTTAAGAGTTGGATTGGAACATTTGTCTTCCGAGGGTAGTGTTGACATATAACAACACAAGGCACACTGAACTTGGGATGTCACCAGCAAAAAAGTTAATGACAGAACATTATAAAAGAGGGGTGATGTTACCCATCTCAAGAAAAGAACAAGGAAAGTGGAGAGAGGGTCACCAGAATTGGCTAACTTATGTTTTGGGAGTAAAAGTTGAAAGGAAAAATATAAGTGTAGATAGGTCAGTAGATAAGAAGTTGGGAGAGAGTTTGGAAAGCCCCTAGGTAGTCACCAAAGTTGTATTCGAAGAATGACTTATGAGCACATTATTTAAATTTGAAAGTTTGGACAGATCTGCCTCCTTATTTGTCACAATATTTTCAATAAGAAAAGGAAGAATTGAAGTTGGATTGGACACCCCACAAGCAAACTCGTCTAAGGAAAATGACTCGGAGATAAATATATCGGAACGTGGGCCCCAGTTGAAATTCTTTAAGAACTTGTCGATGGAAGTGCAGCATAACCAGTCGGCCAAATGTAGGAAGAGCCAGTCGGTCGAATGTGGACAGGACCAATTGGAAAAATATGAGCGTAACCCTTTGGTCATAGATAGGCGCAACCTTCCGGAGCAGCGTACAATTTTGTGGTGTAAGGACCATTTGGTTGATACGTTTGAGGAAAAGAAGAGAGATTCCCAGTTAGAGAAGGCATGGCAGATGCTGAAAGGTGTTGCAACAGCGAGTGTTCTTTTGAAGAATGATGCAGCGGTATAGACGGACCAGGTGGTAGCCCAAGGTAGAGAGACACAAACGAGTAATACTGATTCGGTGCTCTCACCTATTGATACCAGTAAACATCTGGACTGGCTTGATCACAATTATACAAATAGCGAATGGAGCAGTGACTTTTATATCCAGAAGTTTGAAGCGTCACTGCGTTTCAAAAGAAAGCAGTTATATTTTAGCCACAATAGTGAGCGAAACGAGTAACCTGGACGAAAAAATAACCGTCGATCAAGTGAAGGAGGAGTTTCTTGTACATGGGACAGGACAGTTGGAGGCTGTAGAGGAAGTTACCTGTTTAGCAGATGTCTTAAGAACACCGGAAGCAACAGGGAAATATCTATATGAGGAGTTAAAAGAGGTTGGTGAGAGTTCTGATAAAATGAACACATGTCATGAATCAGCACACGTAGAGGTCGGAGAAGCAGCTAAAGAAAACCAATACCAACCGCCGAAAGCAAGATCGCCAGAATCAGTTCCAAAAGTGTCCAACGTGCACGGGAAGATCCTGGAGTATGAAAGAAGAACGGAGGCAAAAAAAGCGCCTCGAAGGACCTCCAAGTACAAAATTTTTTTTTTGTTAGAGATTGGACAACCAATTTTTGAAAGGAAGTCCTGTGAAAGAGTGACTTTGCATAATCCAATAACCAGCTAAAACACTTTTGAAATCAGGAAAATCGGCAGGAGAATAAAATCTTTTTCGTGTAAAATTGCTAGGGAAGTCAAGCGCTTTGATTGTGCTAAACTGTGATTGAAAGAGTATATAATTATTAACATAAATAGATTCCGAAAAGAAGCAGAAGTGTAACTCCAAGTTAGATCCGCAGTGATAATACAACTTATAATTCAAGTCCCGTGTAACGGGTAAGTCAAAAGCGAAAGTTTCTAAAAAGTTTAAGATGTGACAATTATTCGTTAAGCGTGGGAAGGATTTTAAGAAGATAGATAAGCAAAGTTATGTTAAATTAATAGCTGAGAATGAAGCGTCTAAGATTAGCTGATCAAGTATATATATATATATATATATATATATATATATATAGTAATATATATTATATATATATATATATATTATATATATATATATTATATTATATATTATATATCATATATATTATATACTGCATAGTATATATATGTAACTTAATTACTATTATATAATATATTACTATAATATATACATGTATAAATATAATTGTAGTTTCCGTATATATAACATAAAATAGAGATATATTATAATATGCATATTAAATAAATATATATATATATATATATATATATATATATATATATATATATATATATATACTATATATATATAATTATAAAGTTGTTGCACTCATTAACAAAGTAATTGTAATGAATGATGGTTATTGAATTTCAATTAAGGGAAACCGATTATTAAAAATTGTGATTAGAGAGTTTTTAAGATACCAGAGTTTTTGGTAGTAATGGATAATAATTGAAGACGTCAACTATGTCCGTACTGATTGTAATCACCTTAATATGAGAATATAATATTTTGGTATTAATAATAATGTAACATCGCTACTAATGTGGAATTTTTCTTTAATTAAAGCTTCTTAACCTCCTATAAGTCTGTTCATCGTTTTCTTTCTTTGTGGTTTAGACTATAATTCTTTTATGTGTGTTACTTTTTCATATAATGAAAGCAATTCATGCGTAACCACCAAATAGCCCCCCATGATTATGTGATGATGCCTTCTCCATCATTAAACCCTCCCCCCCTCTCTCTTCTTCTCTCCTGTATGCGTCTCTCCTCTCTCTCTCTTCTCTCTCTCGCTCTCTATCTTATGCTCTCTCTCTCTTTTTCTCTTTCTCAATGACTCAGAATTCTGTTTCTTTCATCCATTTTCTTGATAATTCTTCAACATTTACAACTCTTCATGTTATAAAATTGATTCAAACTCCGAGACCTATCTTTTTGTCATTTAACACAATTTATTTGTCCTAATTTGTAAATTATATTTTTTGGACTTGTAAGAATGTGTCCTTTCAACATAACGGTCGTGAATATGTTATACGTCTTAAATTGAGCTTTAAAAAATGCCTTAAATTGAGAGGATCTTAAGGGATCGTTAATAAATATGAATAAACGTCATAAATCCGTTAAATGAAGTATATCGTGAATACAGCAGATGATTCGATAGTACTTACTTCTGTCAATGAAAGGCTGAATCAGGGGATTGATCTTTCTACCAACTTTTTATTTTCTCCTTCACTGCACGTGCAACTTCCTCTGTCCGACAACTTCTGTCATGTCAACCAGCATTTTCCTCCAACATGTTCTTTCTTAGAATTTAGATTTCAAGAACAAAGGTTCTGGCTGGGCTACGAGGTGTTGTTGTGCAGTTTCATAAACAAATATAAGGTGTCTCCGCGCTTGTCAGTGGCACTCGATTCTTCATCTTCTTGAATTCATAGTTCTTAAAACTAACCTTCTAACCTCCCAAAAAACCAATTGTTGCTTTGGCGTTAAGGTTTTAATAGTTTCGAGTAATTACACATCTGGGT
>JABUQX010093504.1:7500-38950 GCA_015478945.1 Trachelipus rathkii | reverse complement strand
GATATTACTTCGTTCGAATGGAAGGTAGGTGTTTAACCGTTTTCGCATTTATCATTGAAACGCTTTCGACGTTTTCGTGCGCCGCTTCAATATATATATATATATATATATATATACAGTATATATATATATATATATATATATATATATATATATATATATATATATATATATATATATATATATATATATATATATATATATATATATATATATATATATATATATATATATATATATATATATATATATATATATAAGTGATATTTGTTTTAGAGAGACAACTATCATCGATATATATCTCAAAAACTACAATAGATAGAGGAAAAGGAATACATTGTTGGAAACCTGGAAAAATTTTATTGCGGAAACTGTATAAAAAAAAAAAAAAAAAAAAAATCATATCTCAAAAACTACAATAGCTACAGCGAAAAGGAATACATTTTTGGAATCCTTGTAAAATTTTATTAGGAAAATGTAAAAAAAAAAAAAATAAATAAATAAAATAAATATTGGCTAATTTTTTTTTTTTTTAGGAGCAGGGACATTATATATATATATTTATTATTTGTAAAGGTATTACGGCTTGTCAACAGGGGCTCGAGCGACGGGGAACACCTAGGGGGACGATTTTCATACCCCGTAAGGGACAGAGAACCACGACATAAATCTCTAGAGCAGAGGGTTCAGGACCCTCCCGGAGGGGAATAGTCTTACCCCGTAGTTTGGAAGACCGAGACCCGACTCATGCAATAAGTGCGGTATACCCTTAGGGTATTCTTTAGTAAAAAAAAAAAAGCAAAATTTAATAGAAAGTCTATTTATTTTAACGAATAACCAATAAGGTCTCTAAATAGGCTCTCTAATCATATTACTATAATTATTAACAATAATTTTTTTATTTTTATTTTTACAATTTCCCTATCTAAACTTTTACCAGGATTCCAAATGTATTCCCCTTTCGCTAGTAGCTATTGGTTACAGGAATATATATATTTTTTTATTTTTTTCCATTTTCCGCCTAAATTGGACTAGCATTCCAGCAATGTATTCCTTTCCTTATGGCTCTTGTTGTAGTTTTTGAGATATGGATTGATGATAGTTGTCCTCTAAACCAATTATCACCATATATATATATATATATATATATATATATATATATATATATATATATATATATATATATATATATATATATATATATATATATATATATATATATATATATATATATATATATATATATATATATATATATATATATATATATATATATATATATATATATATATATATATATATATATATATCAGGATAACTGAAAAATCAAATTAAAATCAATTGATTTTGCCAGTTTTATAAAAGAAAATCATGATTTATTTGATTTTATTGATTTTTTTTATTTTTATATTTTTTTTATATTTTTATTTTTTGTATATTTAAGTGATTTAACTTCAATAGAAATAAAAAAAATAAAATAAGACTATATATATTATGAAGTTTTTAATATATTTTTCAATTTTCAACAAACTATTGGCATTGTATTGTAACTTGTATTGGCAAGTCTGTAACATTCTTTAGTGTTGCTGTTTCATTGTTTCCATTGTAAGATTTTGAACCCAGAGCTAGGGCCTAGGGTTGGGGTGAAAATTAATGCCAGAGGAAGTAGATTTTTAGCTGAAAGGATAATAATAGGCGTAGAGATTGTCTAGATAGGCCTGTGCGGCTTCTTAAAGTATTATTCTAATTTGTATTATTTATTATGGATTATTAGGACATTCTAGAGAGGCCAATGCAGCTTCTTATTATTAATTTTGTTGGTTGACTGGGACAGTCTAAAAGGAACATGCAGGGCTTCTTAAGTATTATTCTTATTTATTATATGAGTTGACTGTGACATTCTAGAGGGGTCAATGCTGCTTCTTAATTATTATTTATAATTATTAATTATTATTGGTTGACTGGGACAGTCTAGATGGCCCATGAGGCTTCTTAAGTATTAATCTTATTTATTATTTGATATTTATAATGAGTTGACTAGGACATTCTAGAGGGTCCAATGCGGCTTCTTAATTAATAATTTTATTGGTTGACGGGACAGTCTAAAAGGACCATGCGGCTTCTTAAATATTATTCTTATTTATTTTGAGTTGACTGGGATATTCTAGAGGCGTCAATGCGGTTTATTATTATTTTAATTATTAATTATATATGTATATATATTATTATTATTGGTTGACTGGGACAGTCTAGATAGTCCCATGCGCTTCTTAAGTAATATTCTTATTTATTATTTATTATGGGTTGACTGGGACATTCTAGAGGCCAATGCTGCTTCTTAATTATTAATTTTTATTTGTTAACTGGGACAGTCTAAATAGGATCATGCGGCTTCTTGAGTATTATTCTTATTTATTATATGGAGTTGACTAGGACATTCTAAGAGGGTTAATGCAACTGGTATTATTTCAGGATAATAGTGGAAAGCTGCGTCTTCTTCTAAATGTCCCAGTCAACAATAGTAATAAAGAATATTATAAAAACCGCATGGTCCCTAATTGTCCCAGTCAGCCAATCGCAATAATTAAGAAGCCGCAACCTACAAGTGTCTAGTCAACCCATAATCATAGTACATAGAATAATGGCAAGTATGAATATGCAGACTATCCCAGTCAACCAATAATAATTAATAATTAAAAATAATGGTGGAAGCCGCATTGACCTCATTTGATCAGCTTGCAATAAATAAGAATAATAACAAACTTTGCATGTACTGTCCCGGCAATTAAGTAATAATTGAAAGCCGCCTTCTAGAATGTCCCAGTCATCCCTGATAAATAATAAATAAATAACCTTCACCAAGAACGAATAGATATCTAATTTCTGATCGACCAATAATAATCAATAATTAAAATAATAATTAAGCCACATTGATCCCTCTAGAATGTCCCAGTCAACTCATTATAAATAAGATTAGTATTTAAGAAGCCACATGGTCCTATCTGTCCTATCCACATCTGTCCCAGTCGACCAATAAAAAAATAATAATTGAGAAGCCACATTGGTCCCTCTAGAATGTTCCAGACACCTCATAAAAATTAAGAATTAAGAATAATTTATAATAATAATTAATGTAATTAATGAATAGTATTTATAATTAAGAGGCCACATGGGCCTACCCTAGACTGCAACAGTCAACAACAATTATTAATGATAAAGAAAAATAATTAAAAAGTTGCAATGGCCCCTCTAGTATGTCCCAGTCAATCCATAATAATTAATAAATTAGAATAATAATTCAGAAGCCGCATGGGCCTATCTAGACTGTCCCAGTCAACCCAAAATAATTAATAATTAAGAATAATTTATTCTTAATTATTAATTGTTATGTGTTGACTGGGCCAGTCTAGATAGGCCAATACCGGCACTACAAATATGTCTGTATTAACTATTGTTAGCTGACAGGACGATCTCTCTTATGTGGCTCTTTAATTTATAAATACTTTTCATTAATTACATTAATTATTATTAAAAATTATTCTTAATTCCTAATTTTTATGGGTTGACTGGGACAGTCTAGGGCCCATGCAGCTTCTTAATTATTAATTTTTATTAGTTGACATGGAATCTAAAGACCATGCGGCCTGGCAAGTATTCATTCTATTTATTATGAGTTGATTTAAACATTCAAGGTGGATCAATGTAGCCCCTATGTGTATTTTTAAATATTAATTATTATTGGTTTGGGACAGTCTAGATAGGCCCATGCGACTTCTTAAGTATTATTCTTATTTATTATGGGTTGACTGGGACATTCTAGTGGGGCTAATGCGGCTTCTTAATTATTAATTTTTATTGGTTGAATGGGACAGTCTCAAAAGGACCATGCGGCTTCTTAAGTATTATTCTTATTTATTATGAGTTGACTAGGACATTCTAGAGTGGTCAATGCGGCTTCTTAATTATTATTTTTAATTATTAATTATTGTTGGTTGACTGGGACAGTCTAGATAGGCCCATACGGCTTCTTAAGTATTATTCTTATTTATTATTTATTATGGGTTGACTGGGACATTCTAGAGGGTCAATGAGGCTTCTTAATTATTAATTTTTATTGGTTGACTGGGACAGTCTAAATAGGATCATGCGGCTTCTTAAGTATTATTCTTATATATTATGGGTTGACTGGGACACTCTAGAGGGTTAATAGAGTGGTATTATTCTTAATTCTTAATTATTATTTGTTGACTGGGACAGTCTACATAGGCCCATGCGGCTTCTGAATTATTATTCTTATTTATTAAGTATAATAGATTGACTGGGACATTCTAGAATGGCCAATGCGGCTTTTTAATTATTAATTATTGTTGGTTGACTGGGACAGTCTAGGTAGGCCCATGTGGCTTCTTAATTATAATTACTATTCATTAATTACATTAATTATTATTAAAAATTATTCTTAATTCTTAATTTTTATAGGTTTGAATGGGACACTCTAGATTGGATTCTGCGTCTTCTTACTGTCTCTTTATATATATATATATATATATATATATATATATATATATATATATATATATATATATATATATATATATATATATATATATATATATATATATATATATATATATATATATATATTATATATATATATATATATATATATATATATATATATATATATATATATATATATATATATATATATATATATATATATATATATATATATATATATATATACATGTTTATTTCATATTGACAAAGAAAAGGAAAAAAATCAAAAATATCAAAATCAAAAAAATCAATAAAGTATTTGTACTTTTATTTGTATTTGAAAAAATATACTTGAACCCAACACTGATATATATATATATATATATATATATATATATATATATATATATATATATATATATTTAAATATTTATATATATATATATATATATATATATATATATATATATATATATATATATATATATATATATATACGGTATATATATATATATATATATATATATATATATATATATATATATATATATATATATATATATATATATATATATATATATATATATATATATATATATATATATATAAAAAATGTATGTGTGTGCTACGTTTATGTTATATATATATATATATATAGGTACCGTAAAATGGGGGAAAATCGGTCAAAAAATCGCCGTTTTTTTTAATGAATCATGAAAAATCGAAATTTTAAGTTACATCTATACTTAATAGTTTTTTCTCACATTTGGAGTTTCCTTAATGTTATAGAATAATGAAAATAATAAAAATATCGAAATAAATATTTTTAAAATTTTTTTTAAAAATTCCATTTTCAAAAAATTGAATTCGGGAAAAACCGGTCAGTGGCGTCGGGGAGAAACGGTCATTAAATATTATTACGTCTGTGTTTATCCAAACTAATTTTAATTATAATTTAAATGTTAAGTAGATTTTAATAATGTTATAGTATTAATTTGGATAGAAAAACACAAGTCTAAGTTATATTTTATTGACATTTTCCAAACGTGAATTTTTTCCAAAATTATGAATTTTATTTTCATTGTTTTATGCTAAATAAAAATTGAAAAAAAAGAATTATGACAATAAATTTTAATAATTTCTAATAATAATAATAATATTTACACACTTTAACAATATAGGTACTTTATATTACGAGTAGGCCTACGTATGCTATCATAACACAACTTAAAAAAAAAATTTTTTTTTGGCATTTTTGAATGGCTGTATTTCTTAAAACAAGCAAATACCAAAGTCAATATTGCAGGTGAAGGAACATCTATGGTAGTAGTATAATGTGTGAAAATTTCAGATTTTTAGCACTTACCCCATCAGAGATATTAAGGTTCAAAGTTACCGATTTTCCGAAAAATTGATTTTTGGACACCCTGTAAATTTTTTTTAAAATATTTACCAAACTTCAAATAAGATTTAAGTTAAACCATACTTTAGTATGTATCATCACACAAAATTTTATATCGTTAAATTATTTCCTTCTTTTAATAATACACCCACGAAAATGGAAATTTCTTCGATTTTTAACACAATTTTTCGGATTCATTTTCATGGTGAAATATTATTTTCCCCCAAAAAAACAGGAAAGGCCAAATGTACCTTAAAGTATCCCTAACAAATCACTCTCTATGAAATTTGGTATAAGAATTACCAATATGGAGATATGACTTAAAATGTTACCTCTATTAAGTGATAAATTTTGCTCCACCTGGTCAAACATTTTGGCTCACCCTGTTACAACCAGAGTAAATCTACAAAAACGAATGGTGGTTTTGAACTTTCCAGGGATAACATTAACGCCATGCAAAATATAAAAGTTTTCAAAAATTATCGAGCGGCCATCAGCGGTACGGAAAAAATGGATTGACCCATTAATAACTAAGTTATGGTCACACATGCAGTCTAACATTAATAACTACTATAACTAAAAACCCGCCAATTTGGCTTCGTCTAAATATATTATATGATACCCAAGTAACCAACCTATCCATATACGTATCCAACCCTTTCTTAAATGTTGCAATCGAGTCACACTCAACAACCTCCTCTGGCAGACCATTCCAAAATTTAACAACCCTATTACTGAATGCATGCTTTCTTCTTAATTTTCTTATTTCTTAATTTTCTTATTATGCCCCCTGGTCACCTGTCCATGCTCTACTATGAAAAATTTATTGGTCTCTGTATTATCAATAGATGTAAATATTTTGTAGACTTGTATCATGTCCCCTCTGAGAAATCGCCTTTCTACAGAAAACATTCCTAACTCCTTCAGCCTCTCCTCATAGCTCTTACCCTCAAACCCAAAAATCATCCTTGTTGCTCTTTGTTGCACTCTCTCCAGCATATCTAAGTCTTTCTTTAAATAAGGGGCACAAACTTGTGCACAATACTCTATTATTGGCCTAACATAGCTATTATATAGTTTACTTATTACTTCCTTGCTCTTGTAAACAACATTGCGATTTATTATGCCCAGCATCTTATTAGCTATATATATATTCCTTGCTTCCAAACACTGATTAGCCATTTTCAAATTACTGCTTATAATCACACCTAAATCTTTTTCTTGGTCCACAGACTCAAGCCAATCCCCATTCATATCGTAGTTAAAACTTTTATTTGAGTAACCTAGGTGAAGAACCTGAATCTGAAGCGGATGATTGCTTTCTTCTTAATAAGGAGTTAAGAATGACATGATCATTTCAGTGTGCTTCGTTTTTTTTTACTTTTTTTTAACCGCTGGCCTCAATTGCCACACCCCAACTGGAAATCTGGCACTTAACAAATTTGGCACTAAGCGCTTTCGGAGGTTAAATTTTTTGATTTTTTTTTTCTTTATAAAGCCGTTTCCCTTTTTGTCATTTGTGCTTACAAACGGTAAGAAATGTTAACACAGTTTTAGCACGAATTTCGTGTAAGGTGGACCACACGGTATGGTGTAACACGTCAACTCCGCGTTTCCTTTTGTTTACACGAACAGCAATGAATATGGAATAATTAAACTGAAGATTTTAAATGACAGGTTTTATTAGCGGATATATTCTTCAAGCTTGAGGTTATTTCAATAAAGTGGAATGAGCTTGAGTAATTAAAAAAAACTTACGCTTAATTCTTTCATTCTAGAATTAAGCCTATGACCAAATTCCTCACTCATCCTATGCCAAAGAAGGAGACCCTTCTCTTAATAAAGCTCTCAATGTAATTTCGTCCTATTTATTTTTCCTCATGTTGGAACATAATAATTGGGTTATGCGATTGATATTTGCAAGAACATCACGCAAGAAAAAAAAAAAACAATCCTTCAATGATATGCTGTAAAGGCTCCCAAAATATATATACTTTTTGAAATATATACATATATTATAATATTATATTCTATAACTATAATATATCCTATATATATAATATATAGTATTATAATATATATATACTATATATATATATATACTCACTATACTATATTATTATATATAATATAATATAATATACGGATAAAACATTATAATAAATATATATATATTATATTAGTATTATATATGATATAGATAATATTATTTTTATTAGTATATTATGATGATAATTTTTCAATGTTTATTTGCTTACCTATTATTTATTAATATATTATATATATTCTATTATATATATATTATTTATATGATATTCACACCTCACGGGCCATAGCCCTCTTCTAAGTGGGAACTTCTTTCTAGGCAATTTCTACATAGGATCCCGGAACTAGCATCGAACCCCGCTCTCCCCTGCATTGCGACTTGTCGCTCTACCCGATTGAGCACGATTATATTAGATATATCGGTATATAATATATAATATATATATATATTATATATTTATATATAATATATTATAGATATAATTATATAATATATATATATATAATAATATATACATATATAATATATATAATATAATATATATTATATATAATATATATATATAAAATATATATATATATATATAATATATATATATATAATTATTATATAATATATATATAATATTATATATATATATATATATTATTATATATATATATATAATATATATAATATATATATTTTTATTTTTAAAGAACTGAAAATTGACTCCAACTTTAGTGTTATTATGTTTACTTTCCTTTATTTTTAATTTCATTATAACTTTTAAATTAAAAGTGCATGTTTCAATTATTACTTAAATGCTTTATTCTAAACTTGAATTTTAAATTTGAAGGCCTGGGGGGGAAGAGATGTTTTTGACTTTTGTGATTTAATTTTCTTTAAATTTTAAATCGAGGAAAAATAAACTTAATTTTTAAATTTTATAACAAATGAAATCGTTTATTTTTTTAAATATTTTTTTTTATTTTATTCAATGAAACATTCATGTTTATAATTTGTTGTGTTGTAGTTGTGATGAAAGTGGGTCGTGGATTTTTATGCGTTATGAGGTGAGTGAAAAAAAAAAAAAAACAATCAAAGAATTATTTCATTTTTATTCCCGTTTCCAAAATTATTCTTGCGTATTATATTCTTAAAGATATACTTTGATATGTATGTTGTGTGTAGTGTGTGATGTGGTGTGTGTGTGCTGTGTGTGTGTGTGTGTGAAGGAATGCAGATTTGCATAAACGCGGGCTATATGTCAAAATCTTCCCTTTCTCCAATATAAAATTCAATTATTTATCCTTTTTTTTTTTTGGTGGAAGTCTATATATATACAAGTAATGCATGTCTATGAGGTAGTCACAATATTATTTATTATTATTACAATTGTAACAAAATAAATAATAATTCTTATTACATTATATTATATAAATTACAATCTCTCTACTCTCGGCTCTCTCTCTCTCTCTTCTCTCCTCTCTCTCTCTCTCTCCTTCTTTCTCTCTCTTCTCTCTCTCTCTAGACTATTGTTGCTAAACGATTTACTTTTTTGTTAAAAAAAAAAAATTAGTTTAATTTTATTATTTTAGCAATTTCCTTATATATATTATACTTTTGTAGTAAATTTATTAAAAATTAAAAAAATATATATAAAAAAGTAAATAATGTAGATGAAAAATAAGTAAAAATTTTACTCGCAGAATTAAATTTTTATGATTATGCTAACCGGTTTGAGAAGCAAAGGACCAACAGATTCGATTTCCCTCCCGGATTCTAGGTATCAATGCCCTCGGAGTTTAGATTCCCATTAAATAAGGCCCAATGAACCCTTGAAGTTGCGAACTTTTAAATATTCCCACCGAACAAAGCATTGGACCCATTCCCATTAAAAAAAGTAACTATTATATAATATATATATATATATATATATATTATAATATATATATATATAATATATATATATATAATAAAATATAATATATATTAATATCTTAGATATATATATATAATATATATTAACTATATTTAATATATATATAAAATTATGCTAAAATTTATTTATCAATATATATATATATATATATATATATATCATATATATATATATATTATATATATATGCGTAGCAGTGTGTGTGTTGTGTTGTAATAATAATACGACGAAAAATAAACAAAAGAACTTAAATTCAACTTCACATTATTTTTTATAAAGTGGTATTTACTCTCTCTCAGGAATAATATTGATTTGTATTTTGGGATATGAGTGTGTGATATGAGTGTGTGTCTGCTTTGTGTGTTGTGTGTATTAAACTGATGGAAAATCTTCCGTTTTTCTTCTCATGGAAAAATCCGACATCTTTTTTTCCATATATTTTTTTCTCATTCAACGAAAGATAATATTAAACTAGCCTTTTTTATATAATCCCCCCCTCTCCCCCAGACTTCGGACCCATTCGCATTCCCCCCCCCCCTCTCCCGTGCGCTCCACCGTTCCCTTCTTCTGTGAGCATAAATTTTCTGCAGTTTTATTTGAATAAGGATGCTCTCTTATTATCTAATATAAATATATATATATATATATATATATATATATATATATATATATATATATATATATATATATTATATATATATATTATATATATATATATATAATATTATATATATTGCTTTAAAAAAAATTGCTCATCCAAAATTATTTGATTTTTTTTTTAATTATTTAAGTACATTTGTCTATTCAGTGGTACCGTTGATACTCGTAAAAAACCATCGATTATCGGAAAATGATAATGCTATAGATGTATTGATAATCGGAAAACGAACGAAGTGAAGCCTAATTTCATTAGCCGGTTAAGACTATGGTAGCCCTAATTTATATATATTTTTGAAACTATATAAACATAAAATGGACGAAAATAAATAAAAAAAAATACAAATTTTTGGTTTCTTTCTTTTGGTACATTAAATGTATTGTAGTTTCAATACAGTATTTATAATAATCAGACTGAACGGAACACTGTAATTACTTTATTTCTTATTTTCATTTTTCCATTGATTTGCTAAACACCTGTAATTTTCAAGCTGTTTCTTCATTTTTACAACAGTCAAATTGCTTGAAATATTTTTCAATGAATTAATTAATTGTGAAGCGTATGAATATATGTTACTAGTATCATTGATTAGGATTATAGATAGCTGTCACTTGATAATGAGGACTGAAATTTGTAGAAATAATGGATTGGAGTGATAGTTAGAATATAGTTGGACTCATAGTTAAAGTTTATAAACTTACCCACACATTTTTGGAGTTTTAACCTTTTTAATACAACTTTGCATTTCTTAATTATGCGCTCATGATTAAATTTATAACCTATGCGCTCATGATTAAATTTATAACATATGCGCTCATGATTAAATTTATAACGTATGCGCTCATGATTAAATATATTACCAGTGCGCTCATGATTAAATTTATAACCTATGCGCTCATGATTAAATTTATAACCTTTGCGCTCATGATTAAATTTATAACCTTAGCTCTCATGATTAAATTCATATAACCTATGCGCGCTCCGATGATTAAATTTAAACACTATTGCGCTCTGTATTTAAACTGTACACACCTTATGCGCTTCGATAATTAAATTTATAACATAATGCGCCTATGAGTTAATATTTATCAACCTCATGCCTCATGATTAAATTGGTTAAAACCCAACATGTACGCTCATTAATTCTATTTATAAACCTATGCGCTCATGATTAAATTTATAACCTATGCGCTCATGATTAAATTTACAACCTTAGCTCTCATGATTAAATTTATTACTTATGCGCTCATGATTAAATTTATAACTTATGCGCTCATGATTATAGATTTCAAAAGATTTTAGATTTTGCACCGAAGGTTCAAATCTTGATAACATCTCAAGTTCCTCTAAAAGCTTTAAACCTCCCTTTTAGAACTCTCTAATTCCTTACTCCTTTTCTTATCCACCTTTGTCTCAAATTCGTTGTTTTTAATTTTGTCCATTTTTTTCTAGGAAAATCTTTTCTATATTTTCGATTAAAATAGGTGTCCGCCTTGTTTACCCAAAATAGGAAACAGTTATTTTCACTGTGCAAATAAAGTTTCTAATGTGTTATATTCCACATGAATGTGAACAGCAATGAACAAACATAAAATGACTATATTATCGATAGTTTGAACACCTTTCATCTTTTCTTCATCGCAGCTGCACTATCAATTCGTTTGACCAATCAGATAAGTACTGTTTATTTCAACCTTGTCGAAGTAGGGTTGGCCAACTCACCATGTTGCCGGTGCCGGATTCTGGTACACCAAAGCTTAGTGACCACTGTTCGGCGGTTGCGATGCGGGTACGACAAGAATACTTTTGTGTGGTGCGGTACGACAAGAATGACTTTTGCGTTGGTTCGCGGAACACCAATAATGACTTTTGGGTGGTGTCGGAACGTGACAAGAATGACTTTGGTACAAGTGCGGTGTGGCTCCAGTGCGCGGTCTGCACTATCCTGGTGCGGTATCGGTGCCGTCAAAAATTTCGGAATGTTGGGCCAACCTGCTAGGATCTCCCTTTTTGGTGCTTAACAGTAAAACTCCCACCCTAACCCACAGATGGTTTCCCTAATTCCTTTTAAGCCACATTAAATTTCGTTTATTATTATTTTTTATTTTCCCTATAATTAAAAATTTAAAAAAGATAATCCAAATAAATAAATAATGGAATTTGCGTTTTAAATTAACTTGGTGGGGGAAGGTTGAGGAGCGAATCTTTTCTTGTATGGAATTATTACATGTATGACAGGATATAGATATATCTAATATACAAATATAATATGATATAATATATAACTTTTGACAATATTTAATATCAAATTATAAATTTTAATTTAATTATTTAATTTGAATAATTAACATTGTAACAAAGAAGTTTAATAATTTAAATTTTAATTCTAATATAGATTAATTTAATTTTTTAAATTTATATTATTATAATTTAGATTTATAATTTTAATATAAATTTATATTGATTTAATATTATATAATTTATTCAAAATTTAATTATCATTTAATAATCTAAGTCTGAATGATGAATTAGGTTTACATGATGTTCTCAAATATTTCTTCAAAGTAGTCAATTCGAATTGTGGATTTGATGTAGACACTTCATAGATTTAGAATATATAGGACCATTAAGTATTTACCATTAGTTATTTTAACTTACATTTGATTTTCATTTTTTCGATTTATGTCCTTAAACTGCTTATCCTTTATGGAGATAGTTAATAGGTAGTGTTTTAAATGATCTGTATCTCCACATTACAGATAATGCGTATGTATATCTGTACTGAAATGTGTTATAAACCACCAGAAACCTGTCATAGAGCGCTCGAATAAGGTCACAGAGCACAAATAATGAGAGTATATATGTTAGTGATAGTGAACTACAATATAACATCACGGAAGAGTCTATAAAGTTGTACTCTATTATAGTTAATTGTTCATGATTGCTATATATAATACGTCAAAGGGATATATAATGTGATCGAAGGAATGACTTCGCTTAAAAATTATTTTAAGACCGAGGGCACAATTAAATTAGTTTAAAATGTAACTTATGATGCAATAAAGCACAACTTAGCCAAAATAAGAAGATAAAGGCCAAACTAAATAGATAAAAAATATTAACCACTGCTGTAATCAAATATGATAAATAATGAATATTCAAATGAAGAATTTCATGCCAACACAAAAGCTATTATTAGTAGACTTACAATATATATGATAACAAATCTATGCATAGAGTGGATTAAATACGATTATAGTTGAAATTGTAGGATTAATGTGATGATTTGAATGATATTATCTACCATCAGACATGTTATGTGAGAATAGTCTTTATAGGATATCATGAAGATTTTAATTGACGGAAGTTTTGATTCTCCGCAAATTCATACCGAACACGACGGAATGTTCTAACTCGTTTCCTGATATGCCAATTGTAAATATACATTGATATTATGTTATACATACCACAAAAGGATAATATAAATTCGGATTTATTTTGTTATTGGAGAATAAAGGCAATGAACAAGTAAAAATTGCAATAATATCACTGACAGACTCATAAATGAATCATGATTAATCTTTCAGTCTGGAAATGTTCTCTAGTATCTTGATTACGTCCACTGATATTAGATTCTCTTCTACATTAATATTCCCGTAGTTCGTAAGAGAGAAAATAAAAAGCAGAATGTGATGTGGCGTGTTCCGTCACGCACAAGACGGAAAGCACATAGGAGTATAGATGTCCTTTTCAAAGGAGAGAGAGTGGTGAAACGAATCATATACTGTTTGTGCACACAAAATAGAAGACCAAAAATATAAGTGATAATGATCACCACTTAGAATGTGTGTTAATGTGTTGTATAGTCGTGAAATATGAATGTATTACATTTAATTAGAGATTGAACAACAAGACCTTACTGAAGTTCATATACTTGAAGCCCGATATCTATCTTTTCTCGCGAGCGTCATGAAAAAATAATGGAGTGTTTATTTGTATACACCAAAGTACCATAACACTATTACGATGGTTTTACAGTTTATTCTAGATTTAATAAGTGAAAATTTAGCACTTCACTAGATGGAAGAGTTAGATTTTAACTAAACGACAAACATAAAATAATAATAATAAAAATGAGAAATTTCTCTGTCAAAATACAATTTATCATGTTGATTGATGTTCAGACAAAAACTGTTTAGGAAATTGTGACATACTTGACGATATATTTTCCTACGATAATAAAAAAAGTCAACATCCTTCACTCCCCTTCTCTACTATCTATGCTCTCTATATTACTATGTATATATATAATTATTATATAACTATAATTTATATATATAATATATATAGTATAATTATATTATATATAATATATTATATATTAATATAAATATATAATAATATAGATTCTATATAATATTTAAGATTGATATATCTCAAATATTTTATATATTAATATATATATATATATATAGATTTTTATATACTATGTTTTAAGCTAATATATATACATTTATATATTACTTATATATATATATAATAATAATATTATTTTTATACATAATAGATTGTATATAATATATTTGATATATTTATAACTAATTATTAAGTATATTATATTTACTATAGATAGTATTACGGCCGGACGTATTTATATTCTCATACTTGTCTCACAGCAAATACATAACCAACACTCCTATCTCTGCGTCCTCTCTCTCTCTTCATCTCTTACCTTACTTATCTTCATCTTCTACTCTCTCTTCATCCTTCATCTCTCTCTTCTACTTACTTACTCTTATCTTCAATTAAATAATAAATATAGTAATCTGTACTGACTATATCCTACTATCTTGATTATATTTAAACGAAAACGTTATAGTCATAATAACTTTACATAAATACTTTATAGGATAAAACACGTACAGGTATAAATATATAATTAATATAGTATATATTTTATTCATTTGTTAATATATTTATTATAATACATATGAGTAATGCTACATATCACTTATCCTCAAATTTTAACATAATACATAAAGTTGCTACTGTCTTAATACGGTGAGACTATCTCATATATTTGTATATAATTGACTTAACTTGATGAATTAATACTGTATATATCATTGATTATTGTGGTAATATCTCAGCTCCAATAAATAATTCATATCGGAGTACAATAATAGCTACATATACCTAGTTAGTTAACCGCTTTCATAATTGAGTATTTAAAATAAATCAAAATTTCTCACTTTAGTCCTGTACTGTTACCTATCTTGCTCTCATCTCTCTCTCACTCAATTACTCTTACTCTCATATTCACTCATCTCTTCTCCTTCTCTACTATCTTACTCTCTTCTCTCTTCCTTTGTGAATTACTTTGATTCGTTCTCCTTATCTTATTAAGTATTTATATGTTTATTCCCAAAATTCATTATTTTATTTATAGTCATTTATTTATGGCTTTTGACCGTAAAGATTGGATATATAACCTATTATTTAATTTATTATATTTAATCCATATATATATATGTAATATTTATAATGTGATGCGTTTGATATTATACTCATTATGAATAGAATATTGTTTTATCGTGGAATATGACAATAAAAGACTCGTCTATTGTTTTTGACACAAGTGATCAACTAGGTGGAACAGCTGCAAGAATGATATTATGAAGATCGTCATTATTGTATTATGATAAATGCTGCGTAATCAAATATTTAAAAACAAAATTACAATGCAGACCTGGGTATAAACAACTTAGAGTTTTTTCTTCTCGGCTCTCCAAATAAAGTGTCACTTTGTGAAGTAATTTTATAGCAACAAAATGACAGATCTTGATGGAAGTTTGACCGGTTTCTTCCGTCCATACTGATTTCATAATACGTCAAATGAGAATAATGTATAGATAATAAATACTTTCTCTGGTCACTCTATATTTAAAATTCCTACTACATGATATCGCTCCGGAGTTAGTATTTATCAAAGAGCAATCCCTTCTTTTCTATTGTGAGTGCGTGACATTTATCGCCTGCCAAGCTAAATTCTTCGACGTTACTATGGTCTCTACCACTTCCTTAAGTGACAGGTTATTCAACAACACTCCCATATTCGGACCCTGGAATCTGAGAACATCTAAGTCTACATTACATTTTTATTTCACATTAAAGTCATTTCATTTTAAAATATATAGTATATAATAATTATATATATTAGAGTGAACAACTGGGGTTTTATAATACATATGAAGTTAAATTAAAATATATAAATTAAGGCTAGGATTGTATTAAGCCTAAGTAATAATCTCAACCACTCTAGAACATCAAACGATAGACGCAAAGAAAATTAATATAATATAGAATTAAATTAATTATATGTAAATATTTATTTTTTTAAGTGAAATATATAAATGGTAAGGTGTAATTTTTCTTCTTGTTATATATAGATTTATCTCATTCTATATTATTATATAATATTCCAATTTTTTAGTGGAAAAATATATAATTAAAAACTAAAAATATTTAATTATGTATAATTAAGTATTTTATTATTATATTTGTATTGGTATATATAATATAGGATTAATGTGTAGGATTAGACATCCTTTATTTAGATATAATATATTTTAATATTATATAATATATAGATATATATATATTAAATATGTAATTATTAATATATTTATATATATATATATATATATATTATATAATATAATTATATATAATACCTATACATATATATAATAATAATATTATATATTAATATATAATTTAAAAATAATTAATAATATATATTACATATAAAAATTAATATTCGATATATAATTAATAAATATATAAATATTGATAATATATATATATATAATTATATATTAATTATATATATTTATATATATAATATATATTTAATATTAATATATATATATATTATATATTTATTAATTATATATTATATATTATATATAATTAATACTATATTATGGAGTCTATTTGGTATATATGATATAATATATATATACTATATATATATATATATACGGGTAATATAATTATATAATATTTTCGATTAATTTGTATAAAATAAAAAATACATAAAGTATTATATTACATATTATTTAAATTTAAGTAATTTTAATAATTATCAAATAATTTAATTATAAGGCTATGGAAGGCTATTAAGGCTATGGCTATTATGGAAGGGCTAATAAATTTTATTATATCGGTAGCCGAGATTATATGAAAGAACATTAAGTCAAAAATATTTTGTTTTCGTTTGATAGCGAGATGATAAACTGGAAATAAATTTATTTAAAAGTAGCTATCGAGTGGAATTTTAAAACTTATCATGGATTTTCTTTTAAGAAATTGACATCATACAGTATATAATTATACAGAATGGAATCATCTGGAAGAGATTGGGCTACAGGGCTAGTAGACCTGCCCATAAATTTCAATTCTAGCATCAGCAGTGAAAGCTTATTCACCTAGAAAGATGATTTCTGGAGGATTCTTTTAGAAAATAATTAAAGTCTAGACCAAGAAGATGCTAGGAAAATAATTAGAATCTAGACGAAATACTCAAGGACTAAGAAAACCTTATCACCAAGCGACAATTTTTTGGGGGAATGTTAGAATTAGTTAAGAACTACGAATCCAAAAGGATGAAGATTCTGATCCCACTGACGAGGCGGAGACCCTTATATTTGCTCATGAAACTGCACTAACAACCTCATAGCCAAGCCAGAACTTTGTTTCTTGAAATCTAAATTCTAAGAAAGAACATGTTGGAGGAAAATGCTGGTTGATATGACAGAAGTTGTCTATTTCTGGGAAATTAAGTGAAGTAAAGGGAAATAAAAAAGTTGATAAAGAGAAAACTCCCCTGATTTCAGCCTTTCAGTGAAAGAAGTAAGTACTGAATCATCTCTGATTCACGATGAATACTTCATTTAACGGAGAATGACAATATCAAAAAAGACAAACAACTATCTCAATAGGAAGAGTTTTTTAAGCTCAATTAGTTTTTCAATTGTTAGGAAGTTTATGTTGTAAAGGAAACAATATTATACTTCCAAAAAAATATATTTACAAATTAGGAAAACTAATGATGTTAAGGACAAAAGATGGTCGGAGTTGAATACTTTTTAACATTCGAAGAAGTTGTAATGTTGAAGAAAATTTCAAGGAGATAGATGGAGGAACTGAGTTTCTGAGTCATTGAGAGAGAAAAGAGAGAGAGAAGAGAGAGAGAGAGAGAGAGAGAGAGAGAGAAGAGAGAGAGCAGGCAAGGGGCAGGAGGTGGCAGTGGGAGGGAGGTGGGCGCGTGGTGCGGATGGTGGGAGGGTACGTGGGTTGCGGGGTAGGTGTTGGAGGGCGGGTGCGAGCGGCGACTGCTCGGGGTGCTGGAGATGGTGTGGAGTGGTTGGTGTGAGTGGCGTATGTATGGAGGTGGGTGCGACGGGGTGGGGAGTGCGGGAAAGGCGGGATACTTCTCGGCGGGAAGTCTTACCGATTCGTGCGGAAGACGGGGCGGAGGTGGTGGGGTGAGGGCGCGGGGGGGGCGGTGGGGATGCGGAGAGGAGGAGATGCCGTCCAGACACCTGTATGTCAAGAAGAGGCAGCGTAGCCTATTACTTGCTGCAGGTCGCCGAACGGTCGGCTAGCTCGGCAAGAGGAAGGGAACGGAGGTTAATGAGTAAGTGCGTAGCACGCTTGTGAAGGTGTTGGGTGGAGGTATGGTGAAGGAAGAGAAGTGGAGAGGGTGTGAGGAGGGGTTGGTAGGTGCGTGCCGGGGCGGGAGTGCGCGGCGGGAGAGGCAGCTGTGGTAGGAGCGGCTTGATGGTGGCGGTTCTATCGAGAAAGCGGCGCAGCTCATGCAATCCGCTTGATCGATCACATCATCATCGGCTGGTTACGGTATCCAAAACCCGTGGCGGTTATTTTCCTTCCCTTGCTTCAGATATCGCCGCAGCTTTACCGGCGCGGGAGCAGATAGAGCCGTTCTACTTGTGCTGTTTCAATTATGATGTTAATAACATACCAAAAACGGTAATAACATATATGTTTTTTGTGATTTTATAATATGTAAATGAAGATAATTTACTCGTAACTACTAATACAATAAAAGATCTTTAAAAGCTTGTTTTCTTCCTCTCATATATTATAGGCCTTTGTCCTCCAACGACGTCTAGTCTTATAAATACCAATATAATGATCTATTTCAAATAATGCAATTATTTATTTCAGAATGTTGAAAAAATAAAATAGATTAAACTAATAAATATCAATGTTTTAAAAAAAACTAATAAATTAATTTATTTCATTAAAAGAAATTATTAATATATATTAATAATAGAATTTATTATATTCTGCCAAAGAAGTTATATAACAATATATAAACAGGGCTTTTAGGAGTAGTCACAAAGATAAGCTTTAATGAAATAGGATAAAAAAATAATTATATAATATACAAAATATAAATATTAATATATATATTAAAGTAGAAGGGAGAATTATTAAAGTTTATATTAGTATTATAATAACCATATATTAATATATTTCTACGGACTTAAAAAATAATTTTAATTTCTATCTAATGAGAAATTTGAGAACTCTTCATTTTTTCTTATTACTATCTATTATGATCTCTAGGCTCTAATTAGATATAACAATAAGTTCAAAAATTCTAAAAAATCGGTTTCCCTTAATTTTATTCAATACCATATCTCTAAATATAAAAAGAACCCTTATATCAGTATAGGTGACGACATAAAACTATTTATATAAAATTTTTTAATATATATAATATATATTAAATATATTAATATCAATATATATATATTATATATATATATTATAATTAATATATATATATATAAGTATATATTATAATATATATATTAATATATTATATATATATATATATATATATATATATTATATATATATATTAATATATAATATATTTATATATATATATAATATAATATATATATTGAAAAAAATAGATAATATAATTTATATATATATATATATAGTATATTAATTATTATATATATATATATAATAAAATATATATATATATATATATAATATATAATATATTTAATAAATATATATATATATATATATATATATATACTTGATCAGCTTAATCTTAGACGTTCATTCTTAGCCTATTAATAACATAACTTTGCATATCTATCTTCTGAAAATCCTTCCCCCGTACCTACAAATTAATTTCACATTCTTATAAACTTTTTTAGAAAACTTTTCGACTTTTGATCTTACCCGTTAACACGGGACTTGAATTAAGTTGTATTTATACACTTGCGGATCTAACTTGGAGTATACACTTCTGCTTCTTTTCGAATTATTTATGTTAAGAATTATATACTCATTTTTCAATCACAGTTTTTTGCACAATCAAAACGCTTGACTTCCCTAGCAGTTTTACACAAATAAGATTGTATTTCTCCTGCCGATTTTCCTGATTTCAATATTGTGTTCAGCTGGTTATTGGATTTATGTACAATAAACCGTTTCATAACGACTTACTTTGAATTGTTTGTCTAATCCTCATAAGATTGAACATAACCTATCGGATATGATAGGCGGCTGTAAATTGGGCGAACGATTGGACCAACCCCAATTTTTGAAAGGAAGTCCTGGGGAAAGAGTGACTTTTGCATAATCCAATAAGCCAGCTGAAACATCTTTTAGAAATCAGGAAAATCGGCAGGAGAATAACAGTCTATTTGCTGTAAAAACTGCTAGCGGAAGTCAAGCTTTTTGATTGTGCTTAAAAAAATAATTATGAAACAGCATCAATTATTACCAGAACTAGGATTCCGAAAAGAAAAGCAGAAAGTGTAACTCCAAGTTAAATCACGCAGTGATAAATACAACTTATAATTATTCAAGTCCGCGTGTTAAAACGGGTAAGTCAAAAGCGAAAGTTTCTAAAAGTTTAAGATTGTTGACAATTATTTGTTAGGCGGGGGAAGGGAGTTTTCAGAATAATAGATAAGCAAAGTTATGTAAATTAATAGCTGAGAATGAAGCGTCTAAGATTAGCTGATCAAGTAATATATATATATACATACTGATTCAGCTTAATCTTAGACGCTTTCATTCTTCAAGCTATTAATTTTAACCTAACTTTGCTTATCTATCTTCTGAAAATCCTATCCCCCGCTCTAAACAATATAAACTTTGTCACATCTTAAACTTTTTAGAAACTTTCCTTTGATACTTACCCCGTTACAGGGACTGTAAATATAAGTTGTATTATCACTGCGCGATCTTAACTTGGAGTTTACACTTCTGCTTCTTTTCGGAATCTATTTATGTTAAATAATGATATACTCTTTCAAATCAACAGTTTAGCACAATTCAAAACTGCTTGACTTCCTAGCAGTTTACACATAATAAGATTTTTCTCCTGCCGATTTTCCTGATATATTCAAACGTATGTTTCAGACTGGTATGATTATGCATAAGTTCATCTTTCACATGGACTTCACTTGTTTCAAATAATTGGTTGTCTAATCTCTATTACAAAAAAATAAAATAATATGTACTTGGGTAGGTACCTTCGGAGGTCGCTAGTTTTATTTTTTTTGCCTCCGTTCTTCTATTCCATACTCCATAATATCTTCCCTTGCCACGTTGGACCACTTTTGGAACTGATTCTGGCGATCTTGTTTTCGCGCGGTTGGTATTGGTTTTCTTTAGCTGCTTCTCCGACTCTACGAGTTGTGCTATAATATTTATATATATACTATCGTGACATATGTCTTTTTATCAGGGGACTCTGCACCAACCTCTTTATAACTCCTTACTATAAGATTTTTCTGTTGCTTCCAGGTGTTCTTATGACGATCAACTAAACTGGTAAATCTATTCTCTACAGCTCCAAATTGTCCAATGTCCAGGTACAACTGAAAACTCTCTATTTCACACTTGATCGACGGTTATTTTTCTCGATCCAGATTTGGTGGATCATAAAAATTAAACTGCTCTTCTTTTGAAACGCAGTGACGCCTTTCAAACTTCTGGATGTAAAAGTCACTGCCTCCAATTTGCGATTTGTTAATTGTTGCATCAAAACCAGTCCAGATGTTTACTGGTATCAATAGGTGATAGTAGACACCGAATCAGTAATTACTCGTTTGTGGTCTCTTACCTTGGGCTACCATCCATGGTTCCGTCTATTTCCGCGCATCACTTCTTCAAAAGTAACACTACGCTGCGCACACTTTTTAGCATCTGCCAGCCTTCTTCAACTGTAGAATCTCTCTTCTTTTCCCAATAACGTACAACTCTAAATGATCCATAACACCACAATAAAATTCGGGTACGCATGATCCGGGAAGGTTGCTGCTATATCCATGACCATAAAGTGTTACGCTATATTTGGCCAATTGGTCCTGTCAAACATTCGACCGACGGCTCTTCTTAACAATTTGGCCGACTGTTATAGCTGCACTCCCATCGAAAGTTCTATAAGAAAGTCACTGGGGCCCACGTTCCGATATATTTATCTCCGAGTCATTTTCCTTAGACGAGTTTGCTTGTGGGGTGTCCAATCCAACTTCAATTCTTCCTTTTCTTATTGAAAATATTGTGACAAATAAGGAGGCAGATCTGTCCAAACTTTCAAATTTAAATAATGTGCTCATAAGTCATTCTTCGAATACAACTTTGGTGACTACCTAGGGGCTTTCCAAACTCTCTCCCAACTTCTTATCTACTGACCTATCTACACTTATATTTTTCCTTTCAACTTTTACTCCCAAAACATAAGTTAGCCAATTCTGGTGACCCTCTCTCCACTTTCCTTGTTCTTTTCTTGAGATGGGTAACATCACCCCTCTTTTATAATGTTCTGTCATTAACTTTTTTGCTGGTGACATCCCAAGTTCAGTGTGCCTTGTGTTGTTATATGTCAACACTACCCTCGGAAGACAAATGTTCCAATCCAACTCTTAAGCCACTACATTCTTCACTAACTCTGAAAACGTACTATTCACGCTCTCCACTGAATCATTACTTGAAGGTTTGTAGAAGCAGCTATAAATGTGGTCAATCCCATAACTCCTCAGCTTCTGTTCAAACTTTCCACTCCTAAACTCCACTCCATTATCAGTCACTACCATGTATGGTGCATGCATGAAACTTTGTTACATGTAATATTCAAATGAAACCGATACACTTTTTCTACCTTATTTTTCAGTGTCTCACCATTGCCACTTAGTACAGTGATGAATTGTGACCAGGCATGCTATATTACCTAATCTTGTTCTTGGCATGGACATAACGTTCACAGCGACCATCTTAAATGGATTCTTCACTTCAATTTTTCAGATGGGTAGGTATATTACTGTATGGTCGATCTTCGAAAACTGGCACTTCAGCCACGTTCTACATACTTCCTGAGTCACTGTATGTATTCTTGGATTCCACATATACTTCACCACTACATCCAATAGTTTGTCCCGCCCTATACGAGCAAGATTTCTGTGGACTGTCACAATTACAGGCACAAGTTGTTTAAGCCCCACCACCGCACTACAATAATTTCTTCCCAGCTTCTTCACCCAAATTCCCCTATTTATCACAAAATCCTCTCTATACCCATAAAATTCTTTTAGTAGAGGATCAGTCTTGGCAATCTTTTGGCCATTTCTTACCCTCCCCCTCAGGATTTTTATGGCTTTCGATCTATCTTGTAATTTCACAATCTCCTCTGGCGCTATCCCAGTTAATTGATCACTGTTTATGCTCACCGATAGGTTACTCCCCGCCACCGTTGTTACAAAAGTGTCACTTACATTCTCAGAATCACCATCATGCGAAATTATTTCTTTCCAAAAATCCAGAATCGCTTCAGTTTCCACAAGATAATTCATGCCCAGTAAGAGGAAAGCTGGAATGTATTCGTATTTGACGAATACTAACGGCAAGTCACCTATCGATATCTTGTGTTTATCGTAATTTCCACTGGTCTTGTGCACTCCACCTCCCCGGTGCCCATAACACATTACCGTTGAGTATTACCTCAACTGGCCATTCTCGCAGTATATGTCCAAATTGTGAAAGATCGTTTACTACCGCCTCCTGTATCAAACTGATCACTGCAGCAGTCTAGAAAAGCACATTTTGTTAACCTCTTTTCAGGTAACCCCTATCATAATGTGGTTACAGTTTATTCTTGAATTGTGGCCTTTTCCCTTCATCACTAGATTTATCTCTAATCCGGAACCTTGTTGCTGGCTCAACAAGTTAGTTTCATCATCCTCACCAGCTTCTTCGTGAGGATGTTCCCCATCGGTGTCTTGATCATTATCCTCTTAAGTTCCTCCTAGTCATCTGAAATGAATGGTATTTCTTCCATCATGGTATTCTAATTTGTTTGGCTGAATGTGCCATTATCTTATATGGGATTAAAATGGCCTTCTTCCATTACCTTTAAGGGCACATCTTCCAGATGGTCTTCTTCTCTCGCCCTTGGGCTAATTTAAACCCCGAACAGCATGTTCCGTGATGGAGCCATGTCTTAACTTTAAATATATTACTGGTTGCCAATAGTACTTCCAGCACTGGCTCTCTTCCAAGTTCTTTCAGTGCTCATAAGTATTTTAATGCGTCTGCCCATTTCTCTATCCAGAATGAGTTTATACAATATTTTTCGTAGATTTCTAAAATTTCTGGGGACCCCTTTTAGGTGGGTATTATCTAAGACGATCTTTAAACTTAGGAACAGGGAGTCTGCTCCTCCAGGAATCAGATTCACCAATTGTAATCCTTTTGGAAGAGCATGGGGGGTCAACGACTTCCTTTCTCTCTTCCATACACATGTAGCACCTTGACTAGGTGTTTGCAAAAACATTCTCTTTCTCTCGATAATATTGGATCTAAAAGCTCTTTTCGCTGATATCATCTAAGACTAGTGCCAATTTGCTGTCCACGAAATTCATTTTATCTAAATAGACCAAAGGTCTATGATCAGTATAAAGAATAGAAGTCTGACCTAGCATGAATGGCCTAAAGGTTTTTATTACCTATCTTACAGCCAGCAATTCTCTTTCTGTTGTTGATGCTCTCCTCTCACAAGGGCTAAATGAGTGAGAATTTTATGCAATTACACTTCTTTCTCCATTCTGCTCTTGGCAAAGACCAGCCCCTATATCGGTTACACTCACTTCTACGAAAAATCCCAACCTGGAATTCCAAATCTGAAAAAGCCAATTCTACTGATTTCTTCATATGACTTTTTAATTCTTCAAATGATTTACTTCGTTACGTAGTCCATTCAAACAAATCTTTTGTATTTCCGCCTGTCATTTGGCTAAGATAAGCGGCCACTTCAGAACAATTTCTGATGAATTTTGTTTGGGAGTTAATCATTCCGAGGTATCTCCTCAATTCTCCAACATTCATTGGTTTTTCTAATTTGTCGATTTGATCTATATATCAGCAGTTTCCTTATACGGTTCTGCTAATTATGTGGCCTAAAAATTTCACTTCGGTTCGTATCAATAGTGTTCTTCTATTTAACCATTTTTAACCCTACATCACATAGCTTATGTCTGTCAGACCGTAAATATTTTTTTATAAAAAATTTAAAATATGTTAATTTCTAAGAGTTTGAAATTGGTCCCAAAAAAATTCTACGTATTCAATATGTAAAAGCATAAATGAATAGGGAAATGATGAAAATATACAATAAATTAAAAAAAAGCTCAAAAAAAATGGCCAATAACTATTTTATAAAAATTTCTTAAAATGGCGTCTACTGGACATAAGATAACGGGATATTAAAGTTTTAGAGCTATGTGTTACTTTAGGGTTAAATTTGCCATCACAGAACTTCTTGAGGACACGTTTCATAAGATGAATAAATGTTTCATCAAATCCTTCGGAAATCAAGCGTACATCGTCTACATAAATATTACGACATTTTATCCCATGCCATTAAATTCTAGTTAGATTCGCGTTGTGCAGGTCCCTGCGGAAACGCTACTGGAGCTCTTCTTGAGTCCAACTCAATCTCTAAACCTTGGTCGCCCGTCTTAAGGTGAAAAGGCAGTATCATCTTTACTATCTTCCTCCAACTGGCATCTTGGTAAGTACCCCTTACCAGGTCCATTACTTGTAAATAGTATGCTCCGATGACAACGAAGATTCCATTTCGCGTGATGTTGTATCATGAAATACCTGATCAGCCTAGGTACTTATATAAGCCTGCGGTAGTCTACACACAGACGTAAGGTACCATCCTTTTTCCTAATCGGGAGTATTGTAAAACTTCACTCTGAATCATAGGGTTCAACAATGTCTCTCAAACATAACTCCCTCACCAGACTCTATTTCATCACTCGTTCTTTGGTCAAACCTTCTTGATTTTTGGTAAATCGGTGTGTCATCATGTAGCTTAATTTTGTACGGGGTCATCGATGTCCTGTTTAAATCGCCATCACTTCTGCTAAATGACGATTGATATCCCCATAATGCTTCTATTATTTTCCGTCAAAGTTCAGTTGTTAATTCCTCCATAAACTCTATTTCGTTACTCAATCTTTCTTTCGACCATTCTTGTTCTATGACTGGTTGTTCCGGTGGCTCTTGTACTACAGTGTTCACTGTACATGTTTTTGCTTTGCATCTTACCCCTCATCCACGATCAAGTGTGCTGTACCGAGGATCTCACCCTTCCATAAATATGTTCTCCCGGCTGTCAATTTCTTCACCAGCACTTCTCCTTGATTATCTTTCCATTTCACTAACCCCGGTAGCAGTCTAAATCTTTTATTATAACCCCTTTTATTATTTTCTTCCTTGTTATCAATTAATACTTCTTCTTACCATTCGTTTTCCCATTATGTACCACTTCTATTTTTGATCTGCTCCGATTTCCAGCATGCCTTCACACGAACCCATCCATCTTCTGTGATGGCTGTACCTTCCACCACGTAAACTGGAAATTCAGTCACAACCAGTACACATTTTCCAGGGTCAGTTGGCAAATGTACATGTTCCGTAATGCCCGTTTCACCATAACGCGTAAATGTCCTCTCTGCCACATTTATCTTGATTTGATTTTTTGTTAAGAAGGACATTCCCAAGATGATGCCTTCTTTCAGGTACCTTACTGCGTTAAAATCTAATCGGCGGCCGTAATCAATTCCATGAATGGTCGCTCTTAAGGTAACAGTTCTCTTGGATTCTGTGCAGGGAAATGGGTCCTCTATACCAATCAGCTTCATTTTTCTGTTGACTGTCTCCGTATTCGAGATCTCAATAATTCATTTTCTCCAATAATACAGGACTGTGATCTTGAATCCATTATCACAAGAGCCACTTTGCTATCAAGCTGTACTTTAAACCGTAATAATGGTGTCAACTGAATACTACCATTACTATCATAATTGTTCCTATCATCAGTTCTGTGTTAACCAGTCGTCACTTCATCTGTTATCACATCTGTTCTCTTTCGCACTTTTTCTGGTCGCTGCTGTAAGGGATTAAGGCCTGACGCCACGATTGCTCTGCCTCCGGATTTAGTATCGGCCAGCCCGATTAACCGGGATACTTGTTTGCGTGCCCGTTAGTGTGGTTGGCTCCGGCTCATTCCCAATAACGGCGGAGAGGTCTCGTGTCCAGAGACTACTTGTTTTCTCCTTTTCTTTAAATCTTCCCATTCCGTCTTCATAGGCCATGCCTCCCACAAATGTCCGCTTTACTCACACCTGAAGAATTTGTGTTCATCAGCGCCGTGAGACCTTGCACCGCGCTCAGTGTGCTCACCACTAACTCCTTGCCCTTCTTGCTGACGTCTTTCCCTAGGTCTGGTCTTCATCCCACAGTTTGCAATTTTGTATTCCCTGCTACCAACCACATACCCAACACTATTCTCTATATCTCCAGCAGTCTCTCTTTATGTGTCCCCTCTTGTTTCAGTGGTAGCACTTCCTACCTTGTTTCATTTACGGCCCAGTATTTCGGCCAGCGAATCCTCTGTGTTCCCTCCCTGGAAAGGGTGGCGGTCTGCCGTACCGTACTTGGTCCACATACGTTGGCCGTTCCGATCTTTCTTCTTGCAATGTTGTCCATATTAGAATCACAACAGTTTCAGGTTCCTCATATTCTTGCTCCTCAAGCTCTCCCTCCTCTTGAGCCCAATTGACGGCGTCTTTCCATCTGATTTTTGAGCTATCTTTTACTCCTCCCATCCGGACTTTAAATCTCCTAGCCACTTTCTTCGGGAGATTTTCAAAACTTTTTTAACATCTCCAAGTCCCTTTGTTCCTCCCTTGTAGCTGCCTTTTATGTCGTTTGCAACCTTAGGGCAAACTCTGCAAACTTTTCATTTTTCTTCATCTCTATCCTCCAGAACTCTCATTCTAAATCTAAAATCATACTCTCTTTTTCCTTTTGCACCAGCTCCTAAATCTTGCAGTATTGATTGTAATATAACTCAGTTCTTAGTCGCTGTGAGCGTATAACTATGTCCGTCAACATGACCTCTAAAAAGTTCCGCAAGAGTTCACCGCCTCAACGATTTTTTCTCTCTCCCTAATTGTTCCCTGGCATATCTCTCATAATCCTCGATGAGCACATCGAATGTTTGAACTTTCTCATTTCCATATTTTAAAAGCTTAACGGTTTTCACATTTGCCTTGCTGAATGTTCTTAATATCTCCAGGAGTTTCCCTGCCAGAATGACGAGGACTCTATTTACCGCCATAGTTGGCTCTATTACCGTTTTTTCTAATTCCACTAGTCTCTTTAGCCACAACTTCTCCGCTTTATCAAGTTCACTATCTTAGGCGTTATCGCCTTCTGTAGCCGAGCTCACATCTATGGTGTTCTTTCTGGCTGTCCTTCCCTTCTTATTTCTTTTCTTTCTTGCTTGTTCTTTGTCACTTTCACTGTTGCTATCACTCTCGCTTTTGAAAGCAGTGCTATCCATTTCTTCCGAGGTGGTACGTCGGTACTTCAGCTCGTATCGCACATTCGGCTTCTCCTTCGTTATGCATTTCTTCTTAGTTGTTCGGTGTCATATCTGGTTCTCCCTTTTCTTGTCCATGATTTGGTCCGTATTAGGGCTCCCATTCCTTGTTTCTGCCTCTTGTCCTCGGCTTGTGCTGACATTCTTCATCTGTAGTGCCTGGCCCAAACCCACCACACTATCTGCTATGTTGTTAAAATCCAAATCGTTTGTTTCCTCTGACAGTGATCCTTTCAGCAAAGTCAAAAAGTTCTATGAAATGAATTTCTTTTGGGACAAGTTCTTTTCTTTGTATCCACTTCCCATCTTCATAAATTTTTAATGATGCGCAAATATATATGAAAAAAAATAAAATAATGAAGGCCAAACCAAAATGCCAACTCAGTGCGAAAAAAATTCTTTCACAATTAATAATTACTCCAACCTATTGGTAAAATTCTCGAAGAATTTTTTTTTTCATCCTCTAGCAGCCCAACCACCAGTACCTTCCCAAACCAGATATCCCTTACCCACAATATGCGATATAATATACCCTATACTTAGCTTTTTCTCAGACTTTTTGACTTATTCTCATTCTGTAGTTGATTTCGCTGTCCAAGAAAGCTACGAGCCACCAATTATAACGTGATGAAACTGTCCAAGAAAGCTACGAGCCACCAATTATAACCTGATGAAAAACTCCCAGTATGTTAAAGAGTTCGCTCTTGGAGACAAGTTAACCTGCTAAAGGAATTGATGGAAAACACACAGATATTAAAACTATATATATAATATATAATATATATTATATCAAATATATATATATATATTATTATTATTATAAAATAGTATATATATATATTAGTTATATATATTATATATTAAGTCATAGTATACTATCATATTATATATATATATTACGTGATTGGACATGACATCCTCATCCGCATTGCGGACACCACGCCCCCGGTCCAAATACCTAATAGTAGTTGTCCCATAAACCTCTTACGTTCACTGATAAAAACGGACTGGAACATCCGCACCTAATATACATCCGCTCCTCACTAACGGCACATCCGCATATCCGCATCCTCTTGTAAATGAGGATGTTGAGGATGTTTTTTCTACATTTGATTTTGATTAAATGCATCTAAAATAATATATTATTTGATCTTTATCATGGAGTTTTATGGGAATAATTGTATATGATTTCGATTCTTGTTATATACATATATTATATATATATTATATATATATATATATATAATATATATATATATATATAAAAAAATATATTATATATTATATAGTGATATATATATATATATATATATATATATATAGTATATATATATATATTTAATATAATAGACTAGATATATATATATAATATATATATATATATATATATATATAATATATATTATAATATATATATATATAATTAATATATATATATATATATATATATATTATTTATTTTTATATATATATATATATATATATATATATATATATATATATATATATATATATATATATATATATATATATATATTATATATATATATATATATATATTATATATATATATATATATATGCGAAAAAATTCAGTATGATATTCCTTGCATAAATATAAGATAATATGTGTCAATAAACATTTCACCGAAAATGCCTCGTTTCCAAGATACAAGGTGAAACCTATTTAAAGATGAAGTTACAATAAACAATAAACTAAATTCGGAAAGGTAATTAACAAATTCATTCAATTTATTTAATTATAAGAATACATACTGTACATTACTGCACAGAAGAAAATATACAACAGAAATAGTACGAAGCAATGGTGCACTAAGGTTATAACAAATGTTGAAAATGAGCACCCTCAGCGGCAATACAGGCCTCTATTCTGCGACGC
>JABUQX010093504.1:0-2500 GCA_015478945.1 Trachelipus rathkii | reverse complement strand
AAACAACTAAACATGGATGCAAAAACGCAACCTATCTTACTTTTTTTCAAGGATTATCTCTAACATCTAACGTTGATCTTACCACAAAAATTTGACACAGTAACATTTAACTAAATTTTATCACAACATTGGTTAATTATACTGATCAACGAAGATACTCTAACGTAATAAAGTTCACATCAATAAAACTAACAAAGCGTAACATGAACTAAGAAAATAATGTACAAAGACAAACCTACCACAACTTACACACGATTAAACTGTAAACATTAACAAAGTTCCACTTAGATGTTCTTATATACTAACCTACGAATAGATGCTTAACCAACAATTGTTTCACATAATAAAGCTAACTTAGCATCATATGAACTAGGAAAATTAATGTACAACGACAGAACCTAACACAACTTACGGCCTAATAAACTGTTAACATTACAAGTTCCACACTTAACACCAGTAAAGTAGCTAACTTTACATACAAACGTAAACCTATCCCCAGTTTTTCCAGCATATCTCTAGCATATTAACATTAATCTTACATTGACACAGTACATTTATCAAAATATTATCGATAACCCATTCTAACATTAACAAAGTTCCCCTGAGTTCTTTATATACTAACCTACGAATATATGCTAACGTAACAGATTTTTTACATCAACTTTCATCATATGAAACTGCGAAAATAATGTCCAACGACAAACCTAAACACAAATAAGCGAATAAACTGTAACATTAACAAAGTTCCGAGTCACACTAAACACCAGTAAAGTAGCTAACTTTACATAAAAACGTAACCTATTATTCATACTTTTTCCAGCATATCTCTAACATATTAACATTAATCTACATGACACAGTAAATTATCGAAAAATTATCATAACCATACCTAGCAATCATAATACCTATGGAGTAAAGACGAATAAAGTAAAGTTTTAGGCTTATTCTTTTTAGACCCCTCCCCCTTTCAGAAAATATCAAGTCTAAACATGAAAATGATTTTATGCTATAACCATTGGCATAAAATAAAGGGATGCAATACTTATTATATTTGACCCTCTGGCAGAGGAACACAAGCAATGTAGTAGTCGCCATTCGGTTTACGTTAAATATAAATGACACATCGTTTGGGAATAACGAAATCCTCAGAAGATGATCTAACAACCAGCGAGAGATGCGAATATCATCGTATCAGGCACTGCGAAAAAACTTCCTACTGAAGAAAATGTGTATAAACACCTTAAATGTAATTGAGATTCTTTCTTTCGACCAATCAGAAGAAGTAACAGAATACGACGATACGAATATACCATATCAGTTATCGAAAAAGCGGTATATATTCTCATTAGACAACAACACAACAACAACAATAAACATAGTACAAAGATAAGTTCTTTATATACAAACCAACGAATATATGCTAACATAACAAGGTTTGCACATTAAATAAAGCTAACATAGCATCATGTGCGACTAAGAAAATAATGTAGCAACGACAATCTATCACGAATAAAAACTAACATTAACAAAAGTCCATACTTAACAGCAGTAAAGTACTAACACAGCGTACAAAACGTAACTATTCACACTTTTTAAGCATTATCTCTAACATATCAATGTTTAATTTTACATTAACATTGATTTACTTAGCATTTAGAGTATCATTTCGGATTAACATATTAGCACAAAATTGAGTTCTTTATATACTAACCATCGAATATATTGCTTAACCAACAAGTTTTAGCAACAATAAAGCTAACATAGTCTTAACCCAACTAAGATGAGTTTTTGTACAAAGGCAACTTAACATAACATCGCGTATGATAATCAGCTAACATCCTGGAAAATTCCTACTTATCACAAGTAAAGTAGCTAATAGGTCATACAATACTCAATATTTCCCACTTTTCTCGCATATCAGCAACAGGTAAACCGCATCATCTAACAAAATCCCTCAACAAAAAGTGACCATCTATCAAAGATACCAACATCTGGAACTACGAATTAACACCATCTTCATCAAAGTGTAATCGTTTTGAGCTATAACATTCATTGAACTATGATTAACATAGATTATTAGCAAAATTCTAAGGCAAACCTAACATTACCCAGCAAAAACTTACCTATGCTCACGTTTCTAAACACATCATCGTCAGTTAACACAGTAATATCTTACAAAAAAACTCATTCATTTCTCTAACAAATCAGTGTATTTTCACATTGTCATAGCAATATTTAACATAACGTACCTATACTTACGAATAAACAGTTTCATTAATTCAAGAGTATCTAAGCAACACATTACCTCCGAGAGAAAACCCAGGGGATGTACTCCTTGTACACCTAACGCGTTTATGAGTAAACATGGAATAATTTTTATCCTTACCTATTTAGACCCCGTCCCGCCTTTCAGAAAATATATTGTCGCCACCCGCGTTTAGGAGTTAGAGGGCACCTCGGTTAAGTTAAAGTACAAGTAACTTACAATACTGCCATCCTA
>JABUQX010093503.1:30000-32341 GCA_015478945.1 Trachelipus rathkii | reverse complement strand
AAGGTGTTGTATTGTTGAATAGAGTGGAGTATATAACCAAAGTTAATAACATTATTTCGGATAATTCTAAATTTCAACTAATTACTAATAAAAATCTGATTAACCTTTCCCTTAACCTTGAGGAGAAACTTAACCGTTTCTTGCGTAAATTACTGAAAGCAGAGAAAATCAATAAATCCACGTTCCACGAAATTTATGCTCACGGATCATCACCGGGTATCCTGTACGGATTACCCAAAATTCATAAACTTGATTGCCCAGTCAGACCTATTCTAACAGCTTACAACACCCACAACTATAAACTTGCCAAATTCCTAGTTCCATTATTGACCCCTTTTGCACATTACGAACACACTATAATCTTATAGTTTTAAAAAACAAGAAAAAAAAAATGCTTCTACATAGACCTACATAATTTTTTATGACCAGTTTCGACATAGAATCCCTCTACACCAATGTACCTATAGATAAGGCCATAGACATCCTTTTAGAACGCATTTTTCAATCTTCCACTAATTTTCATGGTTTCGATAAAAAGGAATTCAAAATTCTCCTAATGCTGGCTACGCACGATACTTATTTCTTCTTTAATGATACACTATACTTACAAACTAATTCCCTTGCTATGGGTTCACCCCTTAGTGCTATCTTGGCTAACATCTACCTAATTAATGCCTCCTTCAACCTTCACACTACAAAGATTAGGACGACACTTTTTTCTTGCTTTTTACTTACATGAATTCCCAATTACCTAATATAACGTTCACCAGAGAAGATGAAACTAATAACTCCCTTCCTTTTTTAGATATCTTTATAAAAAAGTCCCCCACAGATTTTTCAACTTCCATTTATAGAAAAAAGACATTCACCGGCCTTGGTATTAATTTTTTCAGTCATATTCCTTTAGTTTTTAAATGTAATAGTATCAGGACTTTGATCTTCAGATCTTTTCATCTAACATCCAATTACAGCCTAATGCACTTAGATTTCAACTTTCTACTAGACTTTTTCAAACTCAATTTTTTCCCACCTTCTCTTATTCATAAATACATAAAAGAATTGTTATCCTCCAAATTTGATCAAAAACTCTTGACTCTCACTGCCCCTAAGCTTAAACTTTATTTACCTTTACCATACTACGAACACATCCATATAAAACTACGTAAGGACCTTAATCACTGTCTAATGAATTTTTTCCCACAGTTAAATATTATTCTGACCTTTAACTCGTCCTTTAAAATAGCTTCCTTTTGCCATCACAAAGAGGGTATTCCCACTGTGCTTCGCTCATCTCTTATCTATAAATTCACATGTGACGGCTGTAATGCCGCCTATGTTGGCAGTTCTGCTCGCCAGCTCAGTGTGAGAGTTGATGAACACAAGGGGGTGTCTTCCCGCACAAAACTACCATTCAATTCTCCAAGAGTTACCCAATAAGAAACCACTCGCACGATAATGACCATCCCTTTAATTTTTCCAATTTTTCAATACTGTCCCAAGCAAAATCGACAACCAACCTACATATTTTAGAAACCTTACACATTGCCAGCACGAAACCTTCTTTGAACAGTGACAGCGGACCATACAAGTTGCTGCTCTTTTAACCCGTCAAATGAGTTACCATAGTATTTTGTCCGATACCAACCTTTTAAAACGTTAAATTGTAAGTATTATTCGATGTCTCCCAGTTCAATCTGTCCTTTGATAATTTATTGCAATTTAATATAGTTAGTCCTATTGTTATTTTTTGAATTGTTATATAGATTTCGATGTATATAATTAGAAATTTAAGCCAAAGTGTTACCAGATTATTGTTCATTTCCAAGCTCGCTTCATTTGTATTCTTTATAATAACACCGTTAAATATTAATGTTTAATATATAGAACTATCTTTTGTTTATATTAAATAAGTATGTAATACCTGTTACACTTAAGTTTTTTAGTTTTTAATTATTTTCTATATATTTCTAGCCTGATGATGGAAACTGTGTTTTCCGAAACGTTGATAGTATAATTTAAAGTGTTCTCCATGTCAAAGGTTTGGTGCTACTTTTTAATATATATTATATATATATATATATATAATATATATATATATATATTATTATATATAATATATATATATATTTAGTATATATTAATATTTATTTATTTATTATTTTACTACACTTTTTCCCGCTTGAGCGGGTAGTGGTACTACATACAGCCTCTCTCACTCACACTTCCCCTCATCTCGCCCTCATCCACCTCCTCCACCCCACTCTATCTCTCGCCAACACCCCACCCTCTTCCTCCCTCATCCCTCCCTCTTCCAGCATCTCCTTTATTCACTCCATTTTTT
>JABUQX010093503.1:0-20000 GCA_015478945.1 Trachelipus rathkii | reverse complement strand
CTGTACGAGTCTTCAGTGAAAGATAAAATGAAATAATAATTATTTTAAAAAACCATCATGGCCAAGTCGTCTTGGGTTGACCAAACACCGAAATACTTCTGCACCGCCACGCAACCACACCCACCGCCCAGAAAGGTCATGTTCCAGCACCACACCGCTCCACATCATAATTTTTCCCACTCACCGTTAAACCTCATATGCAATGGCTCACTGCGCAACCGAATACAGCACCGCGTCTACCTCTACTATTTTTTTACAAACGCACCGCACGCACAGCACCACCCGCACAGTACGCACCGGTACATAGTCAGCTTTTTGTTCGTCTACAACAAGTGACAAGAGCTTTTAAAAGTAAAAAAAAGTAAAATTTTAATTATTATATAATTAATTTAATTATTATTTTGATTATTATTATTTATTAAATTTTAATTATTATTATTATTATAATTATTATTATTATTATTATTATTATTATTATTATTATTATTATTATTATTATTATTATTATTATTATTATTATTATTATTATTATTATTATTTTTATTTTTATTATAATATTTTTTATATTATATTATTTTTAGATTGTATTTTTGTATTTTATTATTATTATTATTATTTTTTTATTTTTATTATTATTATTTTTATTATTATTATAAGCTTTACTTTTAGCTTCCAATTCCCGAAATGTTTTCCTCTAATTTTCATTTAATTTTCTTAATGCCTTTCTTGAAAATACTGTAATTTACAAAGAAAGTACGAGGAATATTTATATTTATATTCATATTATATTTATATTTATATTTATTACTTCCTGACCGGTTTCGTCCGTAAACCTCAGATATCTTCAAAGTTTCGATTCTAACAAATAAAGAATTATTTTAAACAAGAATTAAGATTACAAATTATGAAATTTTTAAATATTTTAAATTTATAAATAGCTTTAAGATTAGAAATTATGAAGATTTTTAATTATCATCTCATATTACGCTTAATCTAAGAGACAGTACATTAAGCTTAAGAAGAGTAATACAATTATGTGAAATCGCATTATCATCACCTGTCGGGCCTTTCACCTTAGTGTGTGTTCGAAGCCTAAAGGAAGGCAGCTTTATTTCTCCCATCCTCTCAAGCATGTATAAACTACTATTCCAGCGAGTCTTAAACATCTTCGTTACAGAAAGTTGAGGAACATTTAGTCATAATTCATAAATGAATACTATCCGCTATCCGCAAAGAATTTATGTGGATGCGAATGCGGATGCGGATAGAGAAAAATGATGCGGATATCCGCATATGTGGATGCGGATGCGGATATTTCTAAGCTTCACACAAGAGGTGGCACTAGAAATATGGCACAAAGCTTTGATTTCTAAGCTTCACACAAGAGGTGGCACTAGACATATGGCACAAAGCTTTGATTTCTAAGCCTCACACAAGACGGTGGCATAGGAACATGTGGCACAAGCTTTGATTTCTAACTTCACACAGAGGTGGCCCACGTAGACTATGGCAGCAAAGTCTATGAACTTCTAAACTTACACAAGAGGTGGCACTCAGGACATATGGCACAAGCTATTTGATTTCTAAAGCTTCACACAAGAGGTGGGCACTAGACATATGGCACAAAAGCTTTGATTTCTAAGCTTCACACAAGAGGTGGCACTAGAATGGGCACAAAGCTTTGATGGTCTTTAAAAACTTCACACAAGAGGATGGCACTAGACATCTATTGGCACCAAAAGCTCTTTGAACTTCTAACTTCACCAAGAGGTGGACTAGCATATGTACCAATGCTTTTGATTATAAGCTTCACACAAGAGGTGGCACTAGACATATGGCACAAAGCTTTGATTTCTAAACTTCACACAAGAGGTGGCACTAGACATATGGCACAAAGCTTTGATTTCTAAACTTCACACAAGAGGTGGCACTAGACATATGGCACAAAGCTTTGAACTTCTAAACTTCACACAAAAGGTGGCACTAGACATATGGCACAAAGCTTTGATTTCTAAGCTTCACACAAGAGGTGGCACTAGACATGTGGCACAAAGCTTTGATTTCTAAGCTTTACACAAGAGGTGGCACTAGACATATGGCACAAAGGCTTTAACTTTCTAAACTTCCACAGAAGCGTGGCCACTTATAGACATATGCACAACAGCTTTTGATTCTAAACTCACACAAGTGGTGGCACAAGACAATTATGGCACAAGCTATCGATTTTCTAACTTCACACAAAGAGGTGCCACTAGACGCATAATGGCGCAAAGCTATATGATCTCTAAACTTCACACAAGACGTGGCACTAGACATATGGCACAAAGCTTTGATTTGCTAAACTTCACAAAGAGGATGCACTAGGGACATATGACACAAAGCTTTTGATTTCTAAACTTCACACAAGAGGTGGCACTAGACATATGGCGCAAAGCTTTGATTTCTAAACTTCACACAAGAGGTGGCACTAGACGTATGGCACAAAGCTTTTATTTCTAAACTTCACACAAGACGTGGCACTATACATATGGCACAAAGCTTTGATTTCTAAACTTCACACAAGAGGTGGCACTAGACATATGGCACAAAGCTTTGATTTCTAAACTTCACACAAGAGGTGGCACTAGACATATGGCACAAAGCTTTGATTTCTAAACCTCACACAAGAGATATCTATCCTTCTTTCAGTGGTCTTCGCTCTGATTTATTTTCTGGTCGTTCAAAAGCAGCTTTTATAGACGGTTACCATTTAACCTTTTTATATATTAATAGTGGTGTTCCTCAAGGTTCTCTCCCATCCTCAATTCTTTTTCTATTTTTCATAAATGACATCTCTATCACTTCGTCTCCGTTCCACTCCTATGCCGATGACTCCACCCTTCATTGCTCCTTTCAGTTTACGAATCGATCATCTCAACAGCAATTAATGTATGCTACTAGGGTGGCCTTGGAGGAGCTGTAATATAGATTTTCTCGTATCTCTTATTGGGGGTAAAGAAAACATTGTAGTTTTCAATGCCTCAAAAATTCAGCTACTCCATCTTTATATTCGACATAATCTTTCACATAACAATAATATCTTTTTCTAAAACACAACTCAAACTTTCCTTTGTTCTTAATATTTTTTGCGTTTCCTTTCCTCGTGATCTTAATTTTAAGGGTCAATTTCATTAGTTCTTTTTCTAAGCAAGTTTCAAACAGGTTGGGAGCTCTGACACTCTTTCGGAAGTTCTTCTCACAACCCCAATTACTTGCTGTATGTAGGGGCGCTGTTCTCCTTGTATGGAGCATGCATCACATATCTGGAGGGGTTCCCACACATTTTGTTCTTCTTGATAAGGTGTAGTCTAGGGTTTTTCATCTTGTTAACGCTCCCACTCTTATTAACTCTCTCCAACCTCCTACTCTCACTCACTCTCTCCAATCTCTTACTATCACTCACTCTTTAAAATCTCCTACTCTCACTAACTCTCTCCAATCTCCTACTTTCACTAACTTTCTCCAATCTCCTACTCTCACTAACTTTCTGTAATCTCCTACTCTCACTAACTCTTTCCAATCTCCTACTCTCACTTACTCTCTCCAATCTCCTACTCTCACTCACTCTCTCCAATCTATTACTCTCACTCACCCTCTCCAATCTCCTATTCTCACTAACTCTCTCCAATCTCCTACTCTCACTAACTTTCTAAAGTCTCCTACTCTAACTAACTCTCTCCGATCTCCTACTCTCACTAACTCTCCAATCTCCTACTCTCACTAACTTTCTCCAATCTCCTCTCACTAACTCTCTCCAATCTCCTACTCTCACTAACTCTCTCCAATCTCCTACTCTCACTAACTCTCTCCAATCTCATACTCTCACTAACTCTCTCTAATCTCCTACTTTCACTAAATTTCTCCAATCTCCTACTTTCACTAACTTTCTCCAATCTCCTACTCTCAATAACTTTCTGTAATCTCCTACTCTCACTAACTCTCGTCAATCTTCCAAACTCTCACTAACTCTTTCTAATTTCCTACTCTCACTAACTCTCTTCAATCTCCTACTCTCACTAACTTTCTCCAATCTCCCACTCTCACTAACTCTCTCCAATCTCCTACCCTCACTAACTTTCTCTAATCTCCTACTCTCACTAACACTCTAAAATCTCCTACTCTCACTAACTTTCTCTAATCTCCTAGTCTCACTAACTTCCTCCAATCTCCTACTCTTACAAACTCTCTCCAATCTCCCAATCTCTCACTACCTCTTTACAATCTCCTACTCTCACTAGCTCTCTCCAAACTCCTACTCTCACTAACTTTCTCCAAACTCATACTCTCACTAACTTTCTCCAATCTCCCACTCTCACTCACTCTCTCCAATCTCTTCTTCTTTTTCCAAAAAAAATTTCCTCCATTTTAAACTTTTTTCCTTTTTTTCCCCCCCACTTCTTTCTATCTCCTACTCTCACAAACTCTCTCCAATCTCCTACTCTCACTAACTTTCTCCAATCTCCTACTCTCACTAACTCTCTCCAATCTCCTACTCTCACTCACTCTCTCCCATCTTTCACTCTTTTGACTCTCGCCCATCTTCCATTCTCGCTCATTCTTTCCAATTTTCTATCTCTCACTTACTCTTTCTCTCTCCTACTCTCACAATTCTCTCCAATTTTTCTAGCCTCCAACTCTCCCACTCTCACTCACTTTCTCCAATCTCCTACTCTCAATCTAACTCACTCACTCCAATCTCTTAACTCTCAACTCACTGCTCCAACTCCTACTTCTCACTAAACTTTCTCCAATCTCCTACTCTCACTAACTCTCTCCAATCTCTACTCTCACTAACTTTCTCTAATCTAGCCTACTCTCACTAACACTCTCAAACTCTCCTACTCTCCCTAACTCTCTCAAATCTCCTACTCTCACTAACTTTCTCCAATCTCATACTTTCACTAACTTTCTCCAATCTCCTACTCTAACTAACTTTCTCCAATCTCCTACTTTCACTAACATTCTCCAATCTCCTACTCTCACTAACTTTCTCCAATCTCCTACTCTCACTAATTCTCTCCAATCTTCAAATCTCTCACTAACTTTTTTCAATCTCATTCTCTCATTAACTCTCTCAAATTTCCTACTCTCACTAACTTTTTCCAATTCTTCTATGACCATCAAACTACAGCAATCTACCTACTCTCCACCCTCTCACTCTCCTCCTCCTAACTCTCCTTCCTCTCCTCACTCCTTCCCAAATCCTCTACTTCCTCCACTCCTCTCCTCACTACCTCTTACCTCCTTCCCCTTACTCCTCCTTCCCACTACTCTCTACTTCCTCCTCATACCTCTCCTCTCAACTCCCTCCCTTACTTTCACTATACTTCTCTCCAATCCATACCCCCTCTTCTTCCTAACTCTCTCTCAACTCCCTCCACTCTTCCTCTTCATTCTTTATACTTCCTCTCTCTCTATCTTCTTCTCATCTCCCATCTCTCTCTACCTTACTCTCCCAAATTTCTCCCTCAACTTTCTCTCTAAACTCTCCTCTCATTTTCTTCCTATCACTTCTTTCTAACTAACTTCTCTCCCTCATACTATATCCCTACTCAACTAATCTTTCTTCCAATTCTCTCCTTACCTCTTCACCCTAACTCTCTCTCCACATTCTCTCTCCTCCCTATCTTCTCCACATCTACCTTTCCTTCTTCCAACTCTCCCCCCTTGACATAACTCCTTCCAATCTCCTACTCTAATTTAACTTTCAAATCTCTCTCACTCTCGACTAACTTTCTCCAATCTCCTACTCTCCAACTCTACGCAGCCTCAACTTTCTTCCTGTACTCCCACTCTTCTTTGACTCAATTCAAATACCAATCATTACTTCAAAATCAACTACTCTCCCAATTTCCAATCCTCCACACATAAATCGTTTCTCACATTCTCCCTACTCTCACCAACTCTCTCCAATGTCTCCCTTACTCTCACTAACTTTCTCCAATCTCCTACTCTCATTTCCTCTCTCCAATCTCCTACCTCACTCCATCTCCACTCTACGATCCCACCAAATAATCTCATCACTTCCTCCAATGTATCCTATCTCATCTACTTTCTCCAATCTCTACTTTCACTAAACTCTCTTCCAAATCTCCTACTCTTACTAACCTTTTCCAATCTCCTATTCTCGCGAACTCTCAACAATCTCCTACTCTCACTAACTTCTCCAATCTCCTACCTCTCCACTTATACTTATCTCAATCTCCTTACTCTCCACTCCCCTCTCCCAATCATCCTACTCTCACTAACTTTCTACAGTCTCTTTCTACACTAACTTTATCCTTCCAATCTCCTACTCACTAACTCTTCTCCAACTTCCCAATTTTACTCACTACTCTTTATACTCAAATCTCTACTACTTACCATTAATCTTCTAATTTACCATAATTTACTCTTACACTCAACAACTCTACTATCCAACTCCTTATCATACTAATATAACTTCTTTCCAAATCTTATCATTACTATTCTTCTAATATAATATCTATAATAATCCTAAATAATATATATAATACTATCTTATACATACCTTACTATCAATATATTCTCACTAACAATCTCTATATACCAATTAATATTATTAAATATAATATAATTAATACTATATATATACTATATATAAATTTATATTATATATACTATATATATATTATAACTCTTTAATCTCATACAAGAGCTTTTCATCTCATAAACTCTTTAACTATATTTCCCTACCCGTAATCATCTCTCCCCCTATACCTCATTCTCATATATATATCATGGCCACCAACCTTCCCAAGAAGGTACCCGCAATATCATTATCTCGTGAAAACTATAGATTAAGGATACAAGAAATAAACTTAATCCCTATCATATCTATTTCGGAATTCTGCTGTATTGGACAATTTGTATGGGAAAATGAAAATAAAAATATTTTCTTTGGTATTTTTTTTTTTTTTTTTTTTTTATATCTCCAAAACTACGGATAGCCGGTAACCAAGAAAAATAACCTAATAACATTATATTGGAACAAGCGCCTACTAAGTCCTTCTCCAATCTCCTACTCCACCTAACTTCCCTCCAAATCTCCCACTAACTCACTATCTTGTAAATAATGTATGAGAAGAAACAATAAAATAACTTCGGTTTAAAAAAAATTTTTTTTTTCCATTACTCCTCCTACTACTAAATAACATATTATGCGTATCACTAATTATTATTCAGTTCGGTTCATGAATTTTTCCCAATTACTTAACGTCTGAGTGTCTCACCGACGGCCGGACGTATATCTTCTTGCGTCTCCAATTTCACAGTCTTTGTGGGACACTCGTAGCTTCTCGAAACAAACTCTCTCCAATCTTGGCCTACTTTCCTCTCAATATGTAACTGTTTCTCCAATTCTCTGTTAGTTACGTCCACTAACTATCTCTCTCTCCCCCTCGTTGTGTTCGGAGAGAGAGAGGGAGACATGACGAAGTCCTCCGCCGTCAGTGGAGATCCCCCACCTAGCATAGTATTGGAGAAAGTTTGAGGGACTCCTCGAGGGAGACCCTTGACTCTTTGCCATCCTTTTCGATTTACCCTGAGAGGATGGGTTATACATTTTTTTATGTTAAAAAAAAAAAAAAAAAATCAACTTTTTTTCCCTAAAAATTTTCATCCGCTAATTGCTAAATGTATGTCTAATAATTTCGTTTCATCTTTAGAAGTTGGAAGAATTGTAAAAAAAAAAAAAAAAAAAAAAAAAAATGAAAAAAATATAAAAGAAAAATTTTTTTCTTTTTCCATACAAATTTCAAAGCTGATTCCGATATTAGGATGTATGTATCGATATTTTCTAGAAACTACCTATATTATGTTTTCGGAGATTTGATGCATGCTCGACGACGGGAGACAAGGAGGGAACAAGCCAGGGTGGAAACCGTTCTTTAGCTTTATTTTCATCAACACTCACACCACAACATAGTATTTATAATAAATATATTATATATTATACTATATAAACATGTAATACATATAAAAATTTATATTATTTATATATTTATTGTTTTATATATATAATTATTATTTTATTATCTTTTTTTTTAATTATTATATTATTTATTTTAAAGATAGAAATATATATATAAATAAGTTAATATAAATTAAATAATATATAATATAAGTATAAATAGTATTAATTATATATAAGGGACAAAGTCAAGTGTTTAAAAAATTCATTCAACTCAGGAGAATCTCTTATGGAACAAAATTAAGATGTTTCTAGGTGTTGTTTTGAATGGAATTTTTTATTTTTCTTTTTTCTCTAGATCACTCGTACGTCGGATTTTTATTTTTTAAAATTATTATTCATAGGTACGGACTCTTACATTAGGTTTAGAGTTAGGATATCTTAGAGATTAGGTTAAGGGAAGTAGGTATAGGTTAGGTAGCGGTAGGTTTATTGCCATAAAGGTTAGGTTAGGGGGGTAAGGTTTTAGGTTACGTCTTTTTCTTGGGAAAATTTTTTTTCAAGTACTTCCACATCCTCCGACAGCCGTCGAATTAACCTGAGATTTTAATAAAAAAACACAAAAAATTAGTAAAAAAAATTAAAAAATAAAAAAATTTCAATTTCACCCCTAGAACAATCTTTTTGTGTCCCACAGAGTCTCCTGATGAGATAAATATTTTGTGAAGTCCAACGTTCCTGTCTGTAGAAGTAGAAGTGTAGGGTCCCTCGGAATAACTTACTTTTTCCTTACCTTATTAATATATAGGTATAAAATAAGATATAACTATATATAATATATATATATAGTATATATATTATTACTGAATAGACTATATATATATGATATATATATTATATATATATTAGAAATGCGTATGAATAGTATAGGTTTAGGATATATAGTAAATATATAATAGTTATTAATATTAATGTTAGTTTTTCTTCATATACCATAAAATTTCATCCACTTTGCACGAAGAGAAAAGACATTATCTCAACTAGATGAAGAGGCTATTAATATGAAAGTATACACATTAGAGATTCTGGGAAAGAAAGAGGAGAATGAGTTGGAGTTCGTGTGTTTCAGGCCCGAGGCAATTTTTACGTAGGTCAAAAATAATGTATGTAGACGATTATAACCACAGAGAATATACTCCACAAATTCCAGAAGATGGGAGTGACTCTGATGGTGAAATTTCTGATTTAGATGAACCGTCAACTTCAAGAGAATCCCCTTCCAAAAAGGTTAGAAGAGATACAGCAGCATTAGACCCTACAAGGATTATTCATAAGTTTGATAAACCTTCATTCAAGGCAAAAGATGAACCCGTATGATCTAGTAACCCTACAAATATTGGTAATAGAAGATCAAGCTGTTCACATGTATCAAAACCCACCCAAGTCTCCCGTAATGTAAATTCAATTTTAGAAAGTTTTTGATGTTATGCTTGATGATGCTTTTATTTCTATTATAGTTATATATACAAATCAATTTATTGATAAAGTAAGTGGCAACTATAAAGCTGGGAATATAAAGAAAACAACAGTTTGTGAGATTAGGGCACTAATTGGTGTTCTAATTATTAGTGGCGCTAGGAAAGATAATCATGTTACAACGTCTGAAATGTGGCATGCACTGTATAGCTGTGTCCTCTATAGAAGTTCGTTTGCTTAGAAACGTTTCATCTTTCTTATCAGATGCTTACGATTTGATGATATGGAAATTCGTCGAGAACGAGTTGCGGACGACAAATTTGCTTCAATCATGGAGTTATTTGCTAACTTTGTTACTAAATGTCAAGCAAATTACAACCCTGGTGAATTTATCACCATCGATGAGCAGCTTCTTGGTTTTTTAGAGGGGGGAAAGAGGGGGAAGATGCTCATTTTGAACAGTTGCTTGCAAACAAGCTTGCTAAAAATACGGAATTAAAGATTATTATGGGCATCGCTGCGATGCTGGAAAACCCATTTTAGTTTTCAGATGCGAATACCCTACTTGGTTCCACAACAAAAACCTCCAAAAGGACTGTAATACTGTGGATTGGTGAATTGTGTGAGAACTGAGAGAACATTCACAATGGAACTCGTGAAACCTTATTTACTTCCTACCTTCATTGAAAAAGATATACATTTGTGGCACACTTGGAGAAGAAACCGTTACGTTCCAGATAGTAATGAGGATTCCAAAAATAGAGGAAGTTGAAATCGGTCGAGCTTTTTCTTTTTGACCAGTCGGTCGAGACTCGTAGGTTTTTCCCTATGGCAGGCCAGAGAATAAAACGTTTCTATTATCAACCAGACATCATGGGGCAAACATAGGACCAAAAAAAAAAACAAACCAAGACAATAATGGTCAACGTTTGTAAGCGCAACAACAACAAAAGGGAGTGGATTATCTTTTGTGATTCAAATGTGCGGAATTCTTCCTGTAGCAGAAATTAAAACAGAAGATGCCATTGTGTGTATATTGATATGGGGACTGATTACTGATAAATGTAGGAGTGGCTATCAGTATTCATAATATTCTATGATAATACAGGAGTCATACAATAGACCGAACCGAAATAAAGGGGGAGCATGGAACGTACCATGCAAAGAAGATTTTTGTATATGATGGTGACTTAGCATATGAAGGTTTAAGGTTCGCCCTCATGCAATCAAGAGGATAGAAGCAAAAATTCTGCAAAATGAAATAAGATTGGTTTTCCAAACCACGTTCAAGGTAACACAGAATCCTCAAGATAATTAATCAATGTTCATAAGTTCAATGTTCATAAGTTTTGTTCAGTCATTTTATTTGTATCGTCGAGGTCATCGTCCTATCTCATTTCTACAACGCAGTTTTCATAACATTTGCACAAACACATACTCTTCCTCATTTATCTAAAACCAATGTCTTTTCAATTCTTTTATTATACTGGCTTTATCTTTAGAACACTTTCTAGACACTAGCTCACGCATCTATTCCATTACTATTGGGCTTTCCTCTTGAGGTCATTTAATGCAGCTCCCTTTATAGCTACGTATATTAGATCATATATAGAGATAAGATAATATAATATAAATATATATATATATATAAATTATCATATAATATATATATATTATATAATATATATATTATTATATATTATATATAATAATTTTATATATGATATAATATATATATATATATATATATATATATATATATATATTATATAATATATATTTTATATATATATTATATATAATATATAATATATATATACGAATATATTATATATATTATATATATATTATATATATATATGATATATATATATATTAATATATATATATATATATATATTATATATATATATATATATAATATAATATATATATATATATATAATATATATATATAAATTATATATATATTATATTATATATAGTATACTTCTGCCCCTGTGCCCACTTCTTCAATGGAGTGGGCCACCGTTCCAGGAAGCCAGGTGCCTACCTCGCTCAATGGTGCCATAGGTTCCACTAGGTCGGAGAAGGGAAGATATAAGGAAGGGCTTCGCTACCGGGGGCGTTCTCCCCACATCAAAGGGCAGGAGGGCACCCCAGAATGGAGGTTGCTCCATTATTGAAGTCCTGGGATATTGTGTGACATTCTAGGATGCAGGTGTCGGGGATGTAAACATTGCTAGTTGAATTTATAATAATTGTAAAAGTTTTGGGTTGAGCCTGAACCCGGAGGAAATTTTTCCTCTTTCTGGTTAGAAGTTGTTTCTTTCTATTAGTGGGGAAATTTTTGTAAAGAGATGAAGAAATAGTCCATAAAATGGTGTTATTTTGGTGGCGGTTTTGTAGGTACGTGTTAGTAGTTGTGTATGGATATATGAGCTGGAGAAGCCATATGTCTTATTGGGGGAGGAGGAGGGAATAATGTTGTAAGAATGTCATATAGAATTTGGCTGGTGAGTTAGAGGGTGTGGAATTTTTTAGTCTTTATTGTCTGGGAGGGTTGTTGAGTAAATATTTGGTTGACATGGGTGGGTTGGATTTTGGGGTTTTCTGGTAGAATTTTTTCCTCACCATTAACTCATAGGTGGGTGGAGATAGGTGGAAGGATGTAGGGTCTCGTCATGTTATAAATGGTAGGATGGGAGTTTCTGGTTGCATCCTAGGTTGATTTTAATTTTTGTGTATTAGATTTGACCAGTGCAGGAAAACCATGCAGGAAAGAGCGTAGTTTATATTTGTCTGAGGATTTGTTTATAAGTGGTGGTGAAGGTATGTTTCCTGTCACTGAAGTTGTGTTGGGAAAAGGGTTCGGAGGGGTGTTACACACAACACACACCACACCACATATAATATATTATGGTGAAAACTAAGAAGTTACCCGCATTGAATATCTCGGAAAACTAGATAGGTGACAAGGGAAAAACTGATAACATATATTGGAATCAGCGTATTGAAATTATGGTATGGGAAAAGAAAAAAAAAATTTTTTTTTCTTATATCTCCCAAACTACTTACGATAGGTACAAGAAAACTAATACATAGATTTAGAATCAGCGTATGAAATATTTATTGAAAAAATATTTTTTTTTTAACTAAAAGAATACCCCAGGGTGAACGCCAAAGATCAAAGAAGTTCTGGTGGTCTCTTTTCGGCCTCCTTGCTGGGGGGACAGCGGAGGATAGGGACTATTTTCCCCCCTCCGGGGAGGGTTCTCCGGAACCCCCGCTCTTTGGCATTTTGGTGTTGTCGAGGGGGTTCCTCCGCCCCGCCCCTAAGGGGTTATGGAAAACGTCCCCCCCTCTGTCCCACCGTCGGCTCAGAGCCCCCTTAAAAAAAATTTAGTACGCTGATTCCATATATGGTTTTAGTTTTCTTCTACCATCGTAGTTTTGGAATTATAAAAAAAAATAAAAAAAAAAAGTTAAAATTTGTTTTTTCATTTTCCATAACAAATTCATACGCTGATTCATATATGTTATTCAGTTTTCTTGTAACCTATCTTAGGTTTTCGAAGATATTCATGACGGGGACGCGGAGTTGGCCTATATATATATATATAATATATATATATATATATATATTGGAGAGAGTTAGTGAGAGTGAGAGATTGGAGAGAGTTAGTGAGAGTAGGAGATTGGAGAAAGTTAGTAGGAATAGGAGATTGGAGAGAGTGAGGGAGAGTAAGAGATTGGAGAATGAGTGAGAGTAGGAGATTGGAGAGAGTAAGTGAGAGTATGAGATTGGAGAAAGTTATTGAGAGTAGGAGATTGGAGAAAGTTAGTGACTGTAGGAGATTGGAGAGAGTTAGTGAGAGTAGGAGATTGGAATGAGTTAATGGGAGTAGGAGATTGGTAAGAGTTAGTGAGAAATTGGGAGATTGGAGAGAGTTAGTGAGAGTAGGAGATTGGAGAAAGTTAGTGAGAGTAGGAGATTGGAGAAAGTTAGTGAGAGTAGGAGATTGGAGAGGGTGAGTGAGAGTAGGAGATTGGAGAAAGATTAGTGAAGAGTAGGAGATGAGAAGATTTAGAGATTAGATTATATATTTAATATAGTATGAGATATATGTTTGAGAGTTTTCAGCCAGGATAGATAATATTATAGGTAAGATTGGTAAAAAGGTTAGTTAATAAGAGTTAAGTGAATAGTAATATTATATTATAGGATAGAGTTATATAGTTTTAGTATTAGAAATAAGTATTATGAGAGTATATATTATATGTGAAAATAGTATAATAGTAAAGTTGAGTTATAATATAGTAGGATAGATATTTGGAGTAGTGTATGATATGATATATGTAGATAGTTAATAGAAGATATTATGGAAAGGTAGTTTGAGTTATGGAAGAGTATAATAGTAGAGTAATATTGTGAAGTAATAGAGTGAATTTTTAGATGAATAGTATTATAGGAGTAATTTAGTCAATGATATATAGAATTATAAATTAGTTATTTATATTAAGTAGAGTATATTAGTAGAGTAATTATGTAGGTCAGCCTCTAGGAAGAAGCCACAAACCCATATCTCAAAAAACTACCAACAGCTACCAGGAAAAGGAATACATTGCTTGGGAATGCTGGTCCAATATTTAGTGCGGAAAATGTAATATAAAAAAAAAGAGAAAAAAAAATGGAGTTATTTTCAAAAAACTGAAGCAATAGTCTACAGCGAAAAAGGAATACAAATGTATTTCATTTCCCGTGCTAGCTTTGTAGTTTTTCGAGATACGATTTTTTTTATTTTTTTTTATTTTTTTTTTACAGTTTCCTCTGTAAAAAAGTTTTGACTCTGCCAGTGGGTTAATGTCCAGCGATGTATTGCCTTTTGTGCCAGAAGGAGGTAGCTGTAGTAGTATTTTGAGATATGGTATTGAGAGGGCTACTTCTAGAGGGCTGGACCATTTTAATATATATTATATTATATAGTAGTGTATAGGAGTAAATTTAGTAAGTAAGTATGATATATTAATTTTAAAGTAAGTAATAGTAGAGTATGTATAAGATATAGTATATAAAGTAGATAGAGTATATATATGAGTTAGTAACTAGTATAAGATAGTATATACTAAAGTTTTAGAGTATAATAGTTTTAGAGTATTATAGTATATAGTTAATATTGTTTATGAGTAAAAGTAATATATAAAAACAAAAGAAAAAATATAATATGTCCGTTTTCTTTATATTAATAATGGTATTAAAGTAAGTAAGTATATTTATATATATATAATATATATCATATATATAATAGTATATATTTATCAAGCTATATATTTACTATTAAATGAGATAATATATATAAATAAGTATTTTAATACGGTAGTAGTATATATAGTATATGATAAATGGTAATATTAGTATCAAAAAATGAAATGTTAATTATCAAAGAAAGTATTAATAGATAGTAGTAGTATATATTATATTATATATATATATTAATAGGATTATAATATCTATAAGTAATATATATATTGAGAAAGTAAATAATAATAGTATTATATTTATATATGATGAGTATATATATATTATATTTATAGTATGTCAAGTATAATATGTGGTATATATATCAGAAATGAGAACGTAATAGAAGTGATAGTATATGATAAAATATAATATTATGGTGAAGATAAAGTTAGTTATAAGTAAGTATGAGTAATATATGGGAGTGAAAATAGGTTAGTATATTATAATATAGTTAAGTAATATATGAGTAATCATATATATATATTGAGGTTGGAAACAATAAAGTATAAATTGTATGTAGTTGTCTTTTACGTTATAATTAGTAAATAATTAGCATAATAAAGTTGCAAAGCTTCATTCATTATTTCTAATTTGGCAGAGCGACAAAAGCCAAAAAACAGGTCTGGTTAATGAGAGAGAAGTAAATCTGCTTGCGGGGTGGAAGTGAAGTACATCGCCTGCTGGTGGGGAGGGAAAGAGCTCATATTTTGAGATTCGAGGATGATGAAAGTAATTTTACACGAAGCGTTTAGATGCGAGTTAGAAAAAAACGAAGAAGATAAAGAAAAAATTTGAGACGGATATCAGCTAAATATTGCAGGTCTACCAGTTTATTGTTTTTTGATAGTAAAGTGAAAGTAATTTCTATAATATCGAAATACCCAAAGTAATCAGATCAGTATTTAATTTGGTTCTTGGAAAGTAAAATGTCTTCATTTCCGACTTATGACAAATAATCACTTAAATAATTTGCTTCAAACTTCTGTAGCAGTTTTTTATTTTCGTCCAATTCGTAGAATTAATTTAGAGGATATAATTTTATATACAGTTCCTTTCATTACAAAGAAAGATCCCGAATGATATGTTAGAGGTTTGAGTAAGTTTATTATTAATGATGGACAGTATTGGAGATATTGAAGTATGTGTAATGTAGCATTAGTTTGTATTGTTACGATTGTATTACTGTATTGGATCTTGTTTAGGAAATGTTTTGTGAAAATCAGTGATATTAGATGTGTATATAATAAGGGTACCGCGAGTGAATGTGTGGTAGAGTGTAAAGAATGACATAAAATGTGACAGTAGGTGAAGTTAGGTAGTCCACAGAGACAGAGTCGTTATGTAGAGAAAGTGGGTGTAAATATTAATGAAGTTGACGTGTATATGAAAAGTCAAATAGCGGCATGTATAGGTGGCGAATACCAATGTTATGTGGAGGGCGAAGAAAAGATATAAGGTTGATTGTTGATGTTCCTAGGTGGTTAGAGGATGATTGCATTTGACTAAGTATTATGGGTTGGTATGGAAAAGAGATAATTGTATATTTGATATTATATGATGGATACAGTGGTATTTAACCAGTGATAAAAAATATGATGTAATATACTGGATGATGTGTGTATAGAGTTATTTGGATTAGTATTTTGAAATGAGTTAGAAATTGATAGTGAGGTGTGTAGGTTTCTTGTGTTGAGGATTGTGTTACAGATTGTATTAAGGCATTACCATTGCGAATAAAAAGAAATATGTAGTAAATATCGCTGGGAGGTGTAATTATATTTCGATAGTGACTGTTCTGAATTTTAAGTCAATAGATGAATTATGAAAATGTGGTAATTAAATGGTGCTTATTTGATCGAAGGTGTTCGAATAAAAGGGGTGAGAGTTAGATGGTAAAATAAAATTAAGGATTGTGCCTGAAGATTTGTGTAGCTTTGGGGAAAAGAGAGTTTGGTCTGAATTTGTAGGTATAACTTTAGTATGGTGTGGTGAAGTAGTAGAACAGTGTGAACCATTAGAATAGAAGTGTGGAGTATGTTAGCGAATGGTAATAGTGTTTGGATAGTCAATTATGTGTGTAGAACCAAAGAGCGCATATGGTTTCATTAGATTCAATAGCGAGTGGATATTCTTTTATGGTGATGGAGTTTGCTAAATGTATTATAAATTGTCTTGAAGGTGATGAGAGTAGAAGAGTTTTATTAGGTTTGAAAGCTGAAAAATGGTATACAGTTAAAGGTTTGTTTTATGTCGTGCTATTATGTGACATTGATAGCTATTGTGGATTGATGAATTCCTAAGGTTAGATAGTTCTTAGTCAGAAAGGTGAATATCGCGTGGATGTGTGTGAGAAAAGAAGAGGAGAGAAGTGAGGGAAGGTATAGGTGTTGTGATGTCGTTGGCGGAGAGTGGGATTGTATTTTCGGGTGTCTTTAGTTGGTGTAGAACCTTTCGACTGAGGGATGAGGATATGAAATGTAAATGCTGTAGTGTATTTGCTGGTGGATTTTAGAATGATAAGGAATAGAGGAGAGTGGAGGGTGATCTTAAAGCTTAAAAAAAAGTGCGAATTTGGCTTGAAGTTATTTGAATGTATTTTAAGTGAAGAGATCTAAAATAGATTGTGATTACGTTGAAATGTATGTGGGAAAAGGAAGGATAGCGCTTACTGATAAAGCTATAATGGCTATTGAGGAGTTTATGGGAGGTATGCGCAGTGCCTTAGAAGGTCAACGAGTTATTGGTGAGTGAGTCGTGAGGGAACACTCAATAGAGATATATAATAAACAGACGACCTTACTGGTCAACTTCTCCTCCCCTGTTGCGAAATGAGATTGAAGAGCAGTGTTTTTGAAGAATGATTTGTATGCGGGAATAGGTGTGTGGTATATAGATAGAGTTGTTATTTAAGTCCATTGTGAAAAGATAGGGTCCCGATTAGTTGTGCCCGATATGTGCAAAGGTCTCAGCTGTAGGATGGATACGTAATATGAGGTTAATGTAATTGAGATTATCGTATTATATAAGGTGTTGTAATGAAAAGACAGTGTGAAATAAAGGATAGGTATTTTTCTATGATGTGAGTTGTGCAGAAGAATGTGATAGGTATGTGAGAGTAGGAGATTTTGAGATAGGTATGTATATAGTGGATGAAATAAAGTATTTACGAAAATCGGATCTGGGTGCTTGTTGGATAGTAGAGTGAGAAATATTAGAGGAAGGAAATAGTGTTTTACCAGTGGATAATGAGTAGTAGTTAGGTGTTATTATGATGGTGATTCGGACTGTTTATGTTTCGATGCTGAACGAATACTAAATACCGAGTATGAGTTAGAGTGTATTTGAGCTTTTGGGTGTTGCAATTGCTTTCCTAATATCTTTTTAAAGAGCGCGGATGAATGTAGGGTTATGATATTGAATTTTACTTAGCTAAGATAATAGTTATTTGAAGTCGGAGTGATATTTATTAAGTTATAGATGTATATTAGTGAATGTAATGTACTGAGAGTGAAGCTATAATACTCTAAGAGCATTATGATATGTTAGGTGATAAATGATGTAGTTTGAATAAGATAAGTATGGAGGTATTTGGTGTATAATATTCAAAAGAAAAGAGAAAATGGAATGGGTTAAGTTATAATGTTTAGATGAATTCACGTTTTAAGAAGGAATTCAATTATTTTTATGAGGAGCAGAGCGAAAGGTGTAGTAGCGATTATGTTGTATAAGGAAGACGGAAAAAGTTTGTGAAGAATAAAGTTTAAGAGATTGTTTGTAAGGACACTTAAGAGACTCTTATGAGATAGTGAGGGGGATTTTTATGTTTTGGTCCAGGATAGTATTTTGAAAGGAAGTATATAGTTAAAGATTTAGTCTGGAGTTGGTGTAATAATGAAAACCTTTGAGCTGATAATAAGGGTGAGAAGCTGGAGTGAAAAGAAGAATGGTGAGGATACGATTGTGGTGAAAATGGGATAGTGAACAGAGATATGAGTGATAATGAGAGCGTTTTGGGAAAATAATTGATGAGCATTAGAAGATTTGGCAGTATGATATATAGAGAATTTATGTAGTGGAAATTGAGCTATACCTCATGATATCATATGTCTAAGTGGAGTGAATAGCCTAAGCCATCTATGGAAGTATCTATGGAACGGTTATGGCGAAACAGTGTGTAAGGATAAGTGAATATTGTTATGGTAAGAGAGAATTATATTTTGTATGACTTAAAAAAGAAGCATAGTGATGACGTGGGTAAGATTTGAAAGAAAACGATAAAGTGAGTTGCGTGGTATAGTTCCAATAGACTGTTTAGTAATAGACGGGAGCGATAAGGTAATTCCTTACGAGATTGAAAAGAGAAGTTGGACTGCTTTTTGACGGTGTTATGTAACTGTAAGTCTGTTGCAGGATCCGGATTTTTGGATTAGTGAATGGTGTCAAGTTTTGTGATGGAATGACGAGATTTATAATGAGCGGGGAAATGAAAATCCTTACGTTTGAGATGTAGTTATTTAGAGCGAGAGCGGTTAAAGGATATTTAATAATTGTGTAGGAATACGGGTTTGAAGTTTAAGCAGGCTAATGCTGGGTAAAGGACGTTGGAAAGATTTTGTTTGTGATGTTGTATTAGTATTATAGTAGTAGAGATTTGATAAATTAAAAATGATACACCTGGTTGTGTAAAAGAAAATGTGATAGCATATTTTGAATGTCAAGATGATGCCTGTAAATGGAGTGAATAAGATATTGGTATGAAAAGAAATAGGTTAGTGGAAAAGATCCAGTAGATAGTATTAATCCTTACCTATAGTGAGATTTAAAATGAAAGGGAAGAGGGAAAGTAGAGGTGGGGGTGGATTATCCGATGTTGTGAAGTTGGTGTTAATGTAATTGGTTAATTTAAAGGACTTTAAGCCAAGGATAGCTACGTTGAATATTTCGAGAGTGCCTGGGTAAGCTTAGGTAGAAGAGAATAAAAAGAGCGGACGGATAGTTATGACTGAGGATGTTAGTAAAGAATACCTGAAGCAGATTGGGGTAATGAGTGATAGCGAAGGTATGATGGAGACGAGTGATGTTGAAGGAGTTATGAAGGCTATGTGTTTAGCTTGTTGTGGGCTTAAAGTAAGATGTGCGCGTATGCAAGAAGGTAGGTTGAATATGTAGTGTATTGATGTAGGGGTTAAATGGTAATGTAAGTGTGTGTGTGATCATTTCGGTGAGGATTGAAAACCATGTGTTAGTATTATG
>JABUQX010093502.1:0-12097 GCA_015478945.1 Trachelipus rathkii | reverse complement strand
ATTATTTATGAAATATACATACTATATAATATATAGTATAATATATATATATATATATATTAATTATATATATTAGTATTTATAATTTTATATTTATTTATTTATTTATTTATTATATATATATATACTTATATATATATATATACACTCTCATTCACACTCACTATAGTCTCCTCTACTTTCCACCAATCACTAACGCCAATATATTATATTATGATTATATATGTTAATTATATATTAATAATATATAAGTTATATTAAGATGTATAATATTAACATATAATATATATATATTATAAGTACATATATAAATTATAATAATATAATATTATAATATACTTATATATATATAATATAGAAAGTATATATATAGTATATAGTTCTATATCAGTAATATAACTATTATAATGCTAGTGTAATATATATATATATGATTATACTAAATTTATATTATATATTATATATATATATACTAATTATAAATAATATAAGTATTAATATATATATATCAAGTATCTAATATAAATATATATAAATATTATATAAGTATTAATAATATATAATTCTTTAATTTATTACATATATTATTTAATTATATTAGTATTTATATATATAATTAATAATAATACTATAATATAATTCTAATTATAATTTTAATTAAAGTATATAATTTATTTATTATTATATATAATTATTAGGGTTATGACGTTGAAAAGATAATATGGCTTCTATATTTAGTATAGTAACTATGATTTTAATAATAAGCATCCTAAACTATCGAAAGATAATATTTCTTGTTGGTCATAATGAATTTGTATTCATAACTAGTTTTACACATTTTATAAAGAGTTTTTGCTAGTTCTACCTAGTTTCCTCTTCAGATTATTAAGTTTTCGATTTATATGTAGCCTAACTATATGTAAGTACTTACGAACATTAATATAGTAACAGTGTTAGATAGTATTACATATATAGGCTTGCAATGCGCAATACAGGATTTGATAACGTTTAGCTTGGGTTTGCGGAGGTAGTCAAAAGTATGTGATTAGTTATGGTGGATAAAGATAGGTGAGTTTACTCATGGCCGTGATAGTTGTAGTGTATGTAGATGATGTATGATGTTTGTGTGGTGTTTAATAGTTTAGTAGAATATTATATTACAGTAATCAAGGTCAGGTATATAATATATAATGTACAGAGGTATCAGAAATATTCAGTATTATATAATAAAACATAAGTAATAAAGCAAATATGTATACAAATAAATAACGCAAAATCATTGAGCTATGATTAGGGTCACAGACATATTTATTTAGATACTACTTATTTAGTATTATGAAATCTCTCTCTCATAGGGGGAGACTAATAATATATAATATATATATATTATTAGGGGGCTAATTACGATAACGTTAAGTATATCTGTAGATTGCTTCGCATTGCAGTCTAGCAAAGCACCCTTATTATTCGAGGCGCTTTCAAAAAAGTAGTAGTCATAATGTAGCGTAAATATAAAATTATTACAAAAGTTTAAAATTATCGATATAGTAATATCGATACGCCTATATTTACGCATCTCGTCTAGCAAGCCGCATTCTTCGTAAGGGGTACGATAAGAAGTTAGTTCAAGGCCATGTATAAAGTAGTTCAAGTGTAATTATGACTACTAAATAAGGTGTCTAAGTGTCGAGTAAGGTTCTTTACCGCTATTTGTGCTTCTCTCATATATAATGATTCATGTGACTAATTCAGGGTGTATTCTGAAGTATTGTTTGCACAACATTAATGTGAATTAACTGGTGCTCTACAAGTTTAGATTTTAATAAAAGTATATACGGTGTTTCTGACGGCGGCATAAGTTGAGTTGTCTGACAAGTGAATAACGTTTTAAGGTGTTTGTGATATCGTAAATGAACGATAGACTTTCGGCTCATATGTGTAAACCTCTTCAGTACGTTGTCTGTTATTTCTACCTGCTCTGGGATAAGAAACTAAGAGGGTATTTTGTTATCTTAAGGGTAGCGGCATTGCACTTGCTGCGACAGCGGACTAGTATAATTCTAGCACGATATGTATCGGAATTTTTAGTGAAAGACGAGGTAGAGTCAGGAGACTCTTGTTCTTTTATTAGTTTAATTTTTAATTGCATGTTTTTCTTGTATGGTACAGGTAATATAACATCCACTCAAGAGAGAGATAGCTGCAATAATTAGTGCATAGAACATAATTTCTGGGTCTGTTTTCATATATACGCTTAAGGGCGCTCTCATACAACTATCATCTGTCATTATATATCACATAATGTATGACTTATTATAATTAAGGTTTGTAGTATGTGGCTCATACGGGATCAGGGCAATAGAATATATCAGATTTGTTCTATATATATATCTAATAATATATTTATATATACATACACTATCTTTGATAGTATATCTTGGATAACTTAGAGCGTTTTACGTTGAAATGATTATTATGTAACATATATATATAATCCTTATATAACATTAAAAAATAATATCGATATACTTAATAATATATTTTATATTTTACTAGGAATAATGATTATTTATCGATGAACAGCTTTATGTAACTATACTAACAGTTATTAATTAATATACTATAATTAATATATATATATATATATTTATATTATATATTAATATTATATATAGTATTAATAAATATATATATGTATATATATTAATAAGTATTAATAAATAAATATATAAATATAGGTATAACACAACCAATCTGTAGTACTTCCATCACACTATGTACGAGCAAATATCTTCTGATAATGGATAGTACATATCCAAAAAGCAATATTATACACATAGATAGAAACATAAACTTAGTGACTGAGCTTTCATACAATTTATCATCATATGCACGGCGCTAACGCACCTTCATACAATTATCATATATATACTATATATTATTAATTATTAATATATGATATTATATATATAAAATATATATATATATTATATATATATTAACTTAATTAATATTATAGCGTCATATATAATATAGTATATATATTATTATATAGAATCTATATATAATAAGTATATATATATACATATGAGGTGTGCTGGTGTGTATAGTTTTGTTAAGCGCAATGAAGGTGTATGAATAAAAGCAGAACCTAAATTTGTTGTCTATAGCATAGTGGTCATATTATGTGCTTTTTGGGATATGTTAATACACAATTATGCAAAAGTATAATGGCTAGTACATTACGATAATAGGACGCTACACTTGTGTTGTATATATATATATATATAATAGAATATATATATATATATACTTTAATATAGTATATTATATTAATATATATGTATATATTACTATATATCATATTACATATATATATAAATTATAACTATATATATATATAATATAATACATTTATATATACTATTATAATTAGTATAATATAATATGTGTATGTGTGTTGTTATAAAAACGATGATGAAGTTATAACGAATTGAATGAGGTTATATGAATAAGTTGGACACAAATTTGTTGTGAGCATATGTGTGTATGCTCTTGTATGTATATACCATATACTCATAAGTAGTAAAAATTATATTTAGCATGCAATTAAAAATAAAACCTATAACTAAGAAGAGGCTGGCAACGTTTTAATAATTTACTATATATCAGAAGTCCGAAGAATGAACAATACCAACAAAAGAAACAAAAATACCTCTATTAGTTTTTACTCGCCCGAGCAGGTGAAATAACAACAACGACCAAAGAGGCTTCAAATATGAAGGCTGAAAGCTATCGTTTCATTTATATTCCACCTACACAATTCAGCTTTATGAAACAACTAAAGAATTTATAATGTCCTCTGTAATAGTTTTTGTAATAAACTTATTAATTTCAAAAGTTTTTTCTCCCTTGGGAGTTTATTATACTTCTGTTCGTTAATTGGTAAAAGATAGTTTGTCTGCCTATGCATGGGTTAGAATTAAAGTAAAGAACAGACTAGAAAGTTAGACTCCAATCTATATAATATATAGTAAATATATATTATATATATACGTGCAAGTATAATATATACAAGATATATTAATCAAATAAATATATATACTATATATAAATACTATATATAATAATATAATATTATATATTTATATATTCGATTTTATAATATAACTATAGATATATATAGTATAGTATATAATAATATAACTAAATATATAATATAAATAAATTATATGTAAGTTTAATTACTATATATATTTACTTAAATAAGAGCTCTGTCACAAATATATTAGTATATTGTTTTTAGTGTTCTATAGTATAATATGATATATATATAATATATTATAATATTTTTTAGGATATTTATTCTTTGTCTTTTAAATATTTACATGATATAGTTTAAATCATGATATATATATAATACTTGTAACATTAATATATATATAATATATATATATATTATATATATATATTAAATATTAATAGTATCATCTCCTTATGTTTGATAGTTAACGGGTAACTGATAATCATATGTAGATAGTGGTACTATGTAAATATTGTTTTTCTCGTTATTATTTTCCTTCCGGGCGTAATGACACACGTTCTAGACTTTACATATATATATATCATTTACGCTTACTATATTGTAGCATATAGGCTGTATAACGTAGGAATATATTTTGAATGAAGATTTGTATTTATATATTAGTATTTTTGAAAATATTTTCATAACGTCGATAATTAATTTATATTTAAATACTTTTCCTTTAGATTTACGTTTATAGGATAAAATTATATGATATATATATATGATATATATCTGATGTTTTTTTATAGATATATTTTTATTTCTTGCGAATAGTCTCTAGATCGGCTTAGTGAGGCCGAAACAGAGGGGGCACGGAAGATAAATGATAGGGGAATGAGAAGCTTGAGTATTAAATAAAAGTTAGTAGTGATTTTTTGTTGTGTGTTAGTAGTGTAGCAGAACTTTTATATTTCAATGAGAAGGTAAATCTAACGAATTTTTAGATATTTTAATAGAGAATTCCTACATAGTAATGATCAAAGTGCAGTACATTAGAATTATTTATTTAACATTTTTATTATGTATATATAATTTAGTTATATTTTTTAAAAAAAATGATGTTTTCTATCAAAATATTTAGTCTATGATTAAATCAATGTAATAATGATATTTTTTCTTCTACCACATTTTTTTCTTTCCATTTTAATTTTATGCTTTTTCACGTAGTATACTATGGTCTCTAGATAAATATTTGTTCCTGGGATATTACCAAGTATTGCTTCATTATAAAAAAATAATTATTCGAGATTAAATGATTTATAATAATATTATTTTTAACCTATTAGTATTAGAAAATACTTTTATATATATATATTTAAGCGTATATATTACGTATGTTTACTTTTTATTCTTGATGCAATAAGTTTATCATGATGCTTGAGTACGTTCTTTATATATTAATTATTTAAATTAAATGGTAGATAATAATAAAAATTAATTTAAAAATTATATTTGTTAAATATACGAACAATAATTAAGAATTTTTCAAAATCGAATTTGTATTTTATTGTATTGTACAATTATATATATATCAAACTTTTATAGTATATAATTTCACTACTATATGAAAGTATTATTATTTTTTGTCTTAATTCATAGCTGCGATTATGACGTGGCGGCTTGTTACACTTCTAATATCGTTCTTTGATGATATACATCACGTAGGAACAATACAGTCGTATATACGAATCTACCTATGTACTGGCTTACTACGATCTAGAGGAAGGATGCGAGATAATTCAACAAGAGCGAAACTTTTGGCGCATCAAAGATGACGACATTAGTCTATACTATACTTATATTTATATTAAATTATTATAATTATAGTTATATATAAGCATACAACTAAGTCCTAACTTATTACATTATGGTAAGTGAGGAAAGATAGCCGAGGCTCTCTATATCACTGGTTATATGTGATTAATTACAAGAAGCAATAAAGATATATCTAGAAGTTAGGTATAGGGTTATTAAGGTGGCTATATCAAGATCTGATTTCACCCTAGCTATTGCAGACTCGATAAAGCTCACTACTATAGAGTAGTTAGGTTAAGTATAATTATTAATATCGAACTTAGTTATGGATAAGATAATTACCATATCATAAAATCTGTAATACTGGGTATAGGTAATGTCATGATAATCTCACATTAACTAAGAATAATCTAGCTATAATTAATATCTTATATAATCGACGTAACTATATATATATATGAATAGAATTATTTATTAGAGAGGAGTTTCTTTGGTACGTGGATTCATAAAACCTTGACAAGTGATATATAGCCCTATTAGTATATTGAATTATTATAGGCTAATGAAAATTAATATGTATTAGCTAAGCTATAGATGATAATAGTAGTATGAATAGCGTGGTAGATATGTAGAAGTATCCCGTATTTAACCCCTACCAGTAAGCGGCTTCTTGTTGCTTACAAGGGGATCTCAAACTCCCCAACTGCTTCTGTCGGGTAGGGGAAGACCATCCACCGGCAGCTTAAATGAGAACATTGCGCTATCTGTGTGAGAATAAGGGATGAGATATGTCGTTCTCATGGTTGTATTGATTTTCTCTCTCAGCGTTAGTGTACGTACTAGGGATGAGCATTCAGAATAGTTTTTGTATATATGTCTGCTCGATGGTTAGGAGGTGTGGTACAATAAATATATAAAAACTGTAGGTAAGATTGAACGAGTCTTTACTCACGACGCTGCCTCTCAGAGAGGAGATAGGGTATAGTGGATAATGAGGTTTGTCGAACAGAATAATTAGTATCCTTTCATCGCTTTGTGAAGATAACTCGTGTAAGATTAAGAAGTTGTGCTGTGTGTGTGTGTGTGTGTGTGTGGACTGTGAGTAGAAATATTATTATTGTTGATGTTGGATGTTGGATTGTGATGTAGTGGGGAGAGTGATGTGTAGAGAGAGAGTAAGAAAGAGAGAGAGAGAGAGAGATGAAGAGAGAGAAGTAAAAGTAGTAGTAAGAGCCAGAGAGAGCAGGTAATGTTGGTCAATCGGTAATAAAGGTAAGAGTAGTGTCGAGAGTTGCAGATAGTAGAATAAGTGGTAATTAAGTATTCGACGTAAAAGCTCTATAGACTCCAACCCTGGACTGTATATGATAGGTACACCAAATGGTCGGAACAATAAGTCTCAAATGAGGTGTCACAAAATATGTAACCTATTCGAAATTTTACCAAAAATAATAGTTATATATAATTTAATATTATATTATACTATAATATTAATAAATATATAATAATAATTAGTATATGTAATAATATCATATAATGTAGGGTATTATTATTATAATATAAATTTTATATGATTTTATTTATATTAATATATTATACTAATATACTATAATAAGTATTATATATATTTATCGTAGGCACTTATTGAATTTATAAGTTCGAAGTAATTATATTAGTGTGGATTAATATAAAATATTTGACAATGACTGAATCATGGTTCTTTTTTTAAAATCCCTAGGTAGGGTAAAGTTTGGGTTTGGGTAATAATCAATTTTGGTGATAATCCTTCTAAAAACACTAAATTCATATTTTATGGCGGAAAGATTTTTTAATCCGATTATAATTTGATATATCGAAATACATCGATAAGTGTTATCCCTAAAAAATAGCCGAAATTAGTCTATATATATAATGCTTATATTATATGAATTTTTTATTGAATATTGGTCAAATTACAAGTGAGCTATGCTGCATATAATAAACTTTTATTATTGTTGATTCATTTTTGTAATTAAAATTTTAATACAATGTTGGTCGTAATGTTTTTCAGTTATGTTATTAACATATATACTATATTTTATTAGATATATATATTAAAGTGATAGCTATTCCTTTGATTCGTTAATTAATAATATTATATATTTATTATTAACCTATAATAATCATAATAAATATGAGGATATTATAGGTATATCTATATATATTTATTTTTATATATATATAAATATATATATATAGTATATTCTTCTATTATATATATTTATATATATCTTTAAGTGTTTTATATATCTACTCTACCGAAGCATACTTTTAGCAGAAGGAATACTTTTATATTCAGATGAAATACTTTTATATTCAGATAATTTTTTTTTCCGAGGGAGTTTAGAATTTTCTATATGAATGTTTAGTAGACTTAGAGGTTTTTTTTACTGGATATTTAGTAGCTATGCTAGCATTTATAATGTACATAAAACTTAGAGGTTTGTTTTTTTTTGGAATAAGCCGATTGGAGAATTGTTGTTATTCACAGCTTGAAAGACTATTTAGTAAAATACTGTTTCTACGCTCCAATAATCTATGTTTGTGTCGTTGGGCTAAAGAATATGATTGAATAGGCTAAAGGATAGAGCTATTCTCAAGCACTTAATATTAAGACGATTATTCAGAATATCAGTCTAGTGTGTATTTTTACTTTGTATTTAACTCAATTAAATATAGCTAGACGATATTTTAATTACGCTTCCAATATAATGCTTACGATTTGCAGCACTCACGATACCGTGGAATATCAACGATAATTTTATTATTTTCTCTATATTAAATATACAAGTTCTTTGTGATCTAATTTAAACGATAGTGAAACGATATCTTTATCCCCAGCAAGGCTGAATAAATGAAAATGAGTTCAGTTTGATACGTTGCAAGTGAAGATTATGTTTAGACTTCAGGCTTTATACACTCTTTTTGTTGGCATAGATTCTTAGGCCTCATAATATATATATTTATAACGTATTATATATTAATATTCTATAATATAAAATTAAATATTATATATTATATTTTTTATCATATTATATAATATAATATTATATATATATATTATATATATTATAATATTATTATAATTATAAATTATTGACTTATTCAGCCTTCCCTAGAAGGAGCAAATCCATATGCTAAAAATACAACTAGGCTACAAGGATGAAAGAGATATTGGTAGGGAATCCTGGAAATAATTTTCAGGATTGTAAAAAAAAAAAATCATATTCGAACTTGCGCAGGCAAAAGCGAAATAACATTTTGGAATCTTCGTAAATTAATAGTTAGGAAATGTAAAAAAAAAAAATACTAAAAATAATCATAAACAAAAATTGGTATTTTTTTTTTGAGGGTGCTGGGAATGAGTATAAATTTATTAATGTATTTGTAGGTATGTATACTGTACTAACATAAATTATCGATGGTGGGAACCAATAGGGGGGAGACGTTTTTCCATACCCCATAGCGGAGGGGCGGGAGGAACGGGACACCCTCCAAATACAATGAGCGGGGAGTTCGGAGATCTGCTGAGGGGGGATTAGATCCTACCGTAGTTCCGGAGGCCGAGGACATACAGATAAAAATGCCATCGGGTGGGGGCGGTATACCTTTGGGGTACATCCTTTAGTTAAAACAACAAAACAAAATTTAATAGAAAGTCATATTTATTTTAACGAGTCCATAGAAGGTCTCTAATTGCTTGCTTGTAACATATTATATAATTTCTACAATCATTCTTTTATTTTTATTTACATTTTCCTATCTAAATTTTCAGAGTTCAAATGTTTCTTTTAAGCTGTGTAGTATTGTAGTGTTTTTGAGTTATTTTTAAGCGGGGGGACTACAAGGAACTGGTGAGGCTTAGGGGAATCGTAAGATTGCGGGTCGCGGAAGAATGAGAGCTTGTCCCCTAGCGTGTGCGGGTCAGATGTTCTGGCATGAGGTAAAGGCGAGACAAGGCGCGGGAAGGTAAGATACTCCTGAGCTGCAGCGAGGGCAGTGAGACAGAGAGTTGTATCGAGAGCTAAATACGAAATGGCTTAGATTAGTTGAAAGCTGTGAGGGGATCTCCCCCTGTAGGGGATTATTGGAGTTGGCTACTTGCAGTTCGCCGCTCTGGTCACCTTGACATTCGTATATGGTGCAGGGGCGGGGGTGGATTCTTTTTAGGCAAAGACCTCCTACAGCAGGCCACCAAGTGGCGTGAGGATGCTCCTGTATTTAATGATCGTATCACTGACACTTTTGAAATCATAGTCTATGAAAAGAAACCTATTTCGGATATCGAATTAATGAACATTCTAAATATCACTGAGGTTGCAAGAATGACGGGGTGTTTGGTTGATGTATTAAATGTAAGGACGGCGTATGAATGGCTACGCTACTAGTGCCGAAATGCAGAACTACCTACTTGTGATCATGTGAAAGTTTGTATGTGTGAAAGAGCTCAACATGTACGCAGCCAGGTATATTGCCAGGGCAATGGTGAAGAGTGGAACGTATTTTTAGTGTGTGATGAACTCTGACAAGAAAATTTCAAGATTTCTATAGGTTTGAAGTTTGGAGTAAAGTACGTCAACAGCATGGAAGTAATGAAAGGTTATTTGTAATTTGAAGGAACACTATATATATATTTAATTTTTTTTTTTATTTACAAGATCTATCATGGTAAAAGGATTTACTTTAATCTTTTGTTTTCAAACCTTGGGCTCGTTGCAAGTCTAGCTCGGGTTTTATATTTATAATTCATTTTATATATTTTTAAAGCCTTCTATTATCTATTTTGGCTTTTGCTAGGCATTTTTAGAGTAGACCGGAATACATATTCCACATTAGCGTGGTTTTAATTATGTAAAAACAATTACCAAATACATACATTTATGGAAGTTGAGATGAATTTATATGTAGAATCTTTATAAAATTGCTCGCGACGCAAAAAGGACGTTCTTGTTAACAAAACTGTAAAGGTGACATGACGCTTCGTCCGTTCCAATGTTTTATCGGACGCAACCAGTCCAATTAATTATAAAGTTTCACGAACAATCTGTAAATACAACTATATCTAAACTATTGTTTCCAAATAAATATTTAGTTATAATGAGATTGACAGAAGGCTTCGAATTTTTTATAGTTAGTATATATTTTTTAAGAATTGGTGGCGTAAAATTTGACGCAATTGCTTTAATTTATTATTATTATTATTATTATTATTATGATTATTATATTATTTTATTATTATTTATATATATTACGTTTTCCACTTATTATTCACTTTATTTATTTATTATCTATTATATTTATCTATTATTATATTATTATTTATATATTAATTATATTATCCTATAATGAAATTCATATTTTCCTTTACAACTGCAAAACAAGTAATAAAGAAATACTAATATAAATTAGCAAAGAGTGAATGACATACTTTGGTTAAATATTTTAGCTAGTTTGTAGGGGTTCGCGCGCGATTAGGTATCCTTCACCTTATTTTTTTTTCTTTTTAATAAATTAACCTTCTTTCAGACCTTCTCTTCATCAAACCACTGAAATTCTGATATCCATACTCTCTTCCCTCTCCTTACCTCTTTCTCCTGCTCTTCGCAATCGTCTGGGTAACAGTAAATAATTATATATTATATGAACAAATAAGTTCAGAGTTCTCCTGTTTAATTGAATAATTATATATATTTAACTCTCAAGATGTGGATAATAGTAATTACTAAATAATAACGTATTATATATAAAATATATGATGAGAGATAAGAAAATTAAAAAACTTGGTATAATTAAATCAAACTGTTAATTTTTTACGATTGTGCAATGTATTCCAAAATTATCAATTCAAATTAACGTCAGGTAGGATTAACCCATGTTTCATAGCGTTAATATTATTCACATCTCAGTATTCCACAATGATATAATAATTATCAATCAATAACGCTATGAAGCGGCTCTCTAGTGTCTTATATGACTAAGAGTAAAAACTGTATTATTGAACGTTATCCTTGACAAAAATCGGCTCTATAAAGTATATCAATATAGAGAAAATCAAGGTTTTAATTTATTAGATTACACCGTCGTCTTCGTACGTTAAATCATACATCTAATCTATCAAGATCGTAGTAATTAATCTACATCGAATATAATTAACGTACGTAACCTATATCACTCCGTTCATCTCACCCTAATTTTACAGAATTTATTATCCTCGAA
>JABUQX010093501.1:12500-46953 GCA_015478945.1 Trachelipus rathkii | reverse complement strand
TGAAGAAGAACGAAGAAGAAAGAAGAGAAGTAGAGAAGAAGAAGAGAAAAAGAAGAAGAGCGGAAGAGAAGAGGAGGAAGAAGAAGAAGAAGAAGAGGAGGAGGTAGCGAAGAATGCTGGTGAGAATGTTGGGCTTCATCCAGAAGACCTGAGAAGAGGAAAAAATTATTTGATACGACACGATAATGATGAGTGGTGGAGAAGAGTGAAGGTGATCAGTTTAGGAGGGAAGAGAGGAGGGAAATATGATGGCACTTATAATGTTAAAGATCTTGACTCTGAGGAGGAGTTTTGGGTTGACCTCAGAGAATATGAAGTTGAAGAAGAAAAAGTTTTGGAGGAATCGTACTATATTGATGGTGAAGTGGTATACTTTGACAGTAAGGAATCTGATTATGGAAGGAAAATTGAAGAAGCTAAGGCTAGAGAAATTGCCAGCTGGAAGGAGAATGATGTATTTGAGGTGATAGATGCTTCAGATGAATATAAAGTTTTAAAGACGAGATGGATAATCTCCGAGAAAGAAAAAGAAGGAGGCAAGATATGGAAGGCCCGATTGGTGGTTAAAGGTTTTATGGAGAAAGAAGGTCTGGAAACCATAGATTGTGAAGCCCCGACATTTTCAACGGAAGGACTGAAGATCGTCCTGTCGATCATTAATATGAATGACTGGCAGACAAGAACGTTAGACATTAAAACTGCTTACTTACAGGGCAAAAATATGAAGAGAGACGTGGTGATCAAACCCCCAAAAGAGGCAAAAACGGGAAAATTGTGGAGGTTACATAAAACCGTATATGGTTTGAAAGATGCAGCCCGAAAATGGTACGAAAGTCTGGTGGAAGTGTTGTTGGGAGTGGGAGGAAAAAGAAGTAAAATCGATAATACCGTCTTCAAGTGGGAAAGAAATGGAGAAGTTTACGGTATAATGGGCATTCATGTTGATGACCTGATTTATGGTGGCAATAAAGAGTTTGAAGAGAGAGTAATATCGCAAATAAAGAGAAAACTGACTGTTGGCAAAGAGGAGAGTGGAGTTTTTAAATACCTAGGGATAGAAGTGAAGCAGGAGAAAAGTGGAGATATCATATTGAGTCAAGGGGGATACACGAGAAATAAGTTGGGAATAAAACCCTTAAATAAGGACAGAAGGGAGGAAAAGCTCAATGAGGAAGAAATGACACTATACAGGTCTCTTTTGGGGAAGCTAAATTGGATATCTCAGAATACGAGGCCAGATTTAAGTTTTGATGTTAGTTATTTGGGAAGGAATATGAAGGAGGCCACAATATCAAACTATAATGATCTTATCAGAGTAGCAAAGAGGGCTATGGGAGAGGAGATACAGTTGAGGATTCCGAAACTCAAGAAGGGCAGATTGAGATTGGAGGTGTACTCGGACGCCTCTTTCGGAAACATAAGGGGAGGCAGAACACAAATTGGTTACTGTATAAGGGTTAGAGACAGAGTAGGAAATACTTGCCCTATTCTATGGAAATCCAAAGTGGCCAAGAGGATAGTGAGTTCCACCTTATCAGCAGAAACCCTAAGCATGGTGGAGGCGATTGAATGGGGGGAATACATTAAGTATTTATGGGAGGAGTTAACCCTGCAAAAAGATCAAATACACATTGTTGCAATGACGGATTGTAAATCATTGAAAGATAGCATTCACTCCACCAAAGGTGTCAAGAATAGGATACTTAGGATTGAGCTTGCTAAACTAAAAGAAAAAATAGATGGAGGAGTGGTTACATCAGTGGAGTGGGTAAACTCCAGATTGCAACTAGCCGATGGGTTAACAAAGAGAAATAATCAAAAATATTTGTTGGAGTTGAGAAAGGGCTTAGGATGTAATTAGGGGGTGAAGAAAAAAAAAGATAAAGTATAATATATTTGATTTAGTTGCAGGTAGGTTGTGGACCTCTACACGATAGGGGGCCTTGCTAATTTAGTATCAGAGTCGTTTCATAAATGGTATGTACATTAATTTTATTTTTGTTATTTTTCTGTTTTGTTCCCAGGATTGGCTCCAAATGATGTTTTAATCTTGATTAGAATTGATAAGTAATACATGTTGTTTTTTGTATTTATGAATTTATGATAATAACTTCAAATAGAAATTGTGTTGAGTGAAACACAACTGTAAGAAAGTGCAGTATAATTTCGTTTTCTATGGTAATGGCACGGATTCACAACTCAGATTCATAACTTAAAGAGCAGTTCAATTCGAAAACTTTCCCTGACTTTGCTGTCTTTATCTATTTCTCTTACTTACTATTCTATCTTTACAACTCCTTATATTCATACTCGAAAGTATCCAGTTGGTGTGATGCTCAGATGGTGTAATATTCAGAATTAAAATCTTAAAAGGTAATTATATTTATTGTGGTCAATTGTCTTAAAATAACGTGCCTTTCATATCAGATTTGATATCTATTATTTGTAACTCTTATTAATATATCTCAATTTTAAAACATCATTAAACTTACTTTGAGGAATCATATATATATATAATATATATTATATATATATATATATATATATATATATATATATATATATATATATATATATATAATATATATATATATATATATATATATATATTAACTAGTGTGAAAAAGAATTAATAAAGTGAGGAATGAAACGTATTAGGAGAGTGGTGTGGTGTGAAGAAAGGGGTAAATGAGAGAACAAATGAAGGTATGTTGGATGGTTTGGTCATGTGAAAGGATGAATGAAAGTCGGTTGGTTAAGCGGATGTATAGCGTTGAGGAGTGTGTTGGGAACGACCGGCTGGGAGACGAAGAGAAAGTGGATTGAAGTCGGGGAACGAATGTCTGAAGGAGAGAGAATGTGAGTTTGCAGAGGCGAGAATAAAGGTGCATGATAGGAGAGAATGGCGGGGTTTGTATGGGGGCATGGGTTGTGGCCCACCTGGGGCCAAGGGAATGAACCCTTACATTGACGATTTACCATAGTGAGGGGTCCGTCGCGGCTATTGATGCTTCTAGGGTGGATTCTCTTGTCGTGACGAGCTCTCACTAAATTTAATGACAGAGGGGGCGGTAAGGCTGGGCTTTCTTTTTCGACGTTTGTCATGTTCTCCTACTGGCTTTTCTTTTCCGATGCTTGTACAGCACCTTACCCAAAATCTTGGGGCAAAGAGGAAGGAAGAAGAAAGGAAAAGATATTAATATATTATGATATATATATATATATATATATATATAATATATATATATTATATTATTATATATATATATTATATTATATTATTTATATATATTATAATATATATATATATTAATATATTATATATATATTACCTTTCTCCTATCCCAACAGATTGAGGGCGAGATGCGTAGCATACACCGGAACAGAAAAGTAGTACAAGAACATGACGCAAGTCGAAAAGAATGCCCTCCCTTTTAGCGTCCCCTTTATACCCCCAGTGACAAATCGTCGCCAACAAAATATCCACGAAACTGCGACGGACCGTCACTTTGGTATCTCGTCAATGTGGGGTTCATCCCCTGGGCAAAAACCATACCTCCTCACAAAACCCCGTCATTCAATCATGTTATGCATCTTTCTTCTCGCCTCTATCAAACTAGCATTACTCTCCATCAGGCATTCCTTACTGACTCAATCCATTTTTTCTTCGGTCTCCCTGTTGGTCGATTCCCAGCACAATCAAAACTATACATCCGCTTAACCAACCGACTATCATCCATCCTCCATATGACCAAACCATCTCAAAGTACTCTCGTTTATTCTCTCACTTACACATTTCTTCAAACCACAAAATTCCCTAATGCTTTCATTTATCATTTTATCAATTCTGATCACACCGAACACGCCTTTAAGTGGGAGGCAAAAGAAAGAAAGAAAGAAAGAAAGAAAGAAAGAAAGCCCTATAGCAGGTGTTATTGATATATGGAGTTGGTGGTAGTCTTATGCATGGAATCAAAAGTATGTATGACGAGAGTGAAGATTGTGTAAGAATAAAATGGTGTCAAAAGTGATTGGTTTAATATTAATAGCGGAGGGAGGCAGGGTTGTGTTATGTCTCCTTGGTTATTCATTTTGTATATGGATGGGGTTATGAAAAAATTAGAGATGGGGGTGGCAGGAAATAGTGTTAGAATGATGGAGAATGGAGGTGAGTGGAGGGTGCCCTACCTATTATATGCGGATGATTTGATTTTGTGGGGTGAATCTGAAAAGAGTTTGAGAGGATTGGTAGAGAGATTTGGCAGGGTGTGTAAAAGGAGGGGTTTGAAAGTAAACGTAGATAATGGTAAGGTTATGGTTGTGAGTAAGGACAGTCCTCGGTGTGAAGTTATGTCAGATGGTGAGCAACTTGAACAAGTGTCTGACTTTAAAATATTTAGGATATTATATTGGATAGAAAAGGTGAACGGCATGATGTAGAGAGTATAGGAAAAAGTTGTTGAAATGGCAGGAAGAGAGGTGGCAGGTTGTAATAAACGTTCGGTAAATGAAAAAGGGACTAGGTCCTTTGAGTGCGCTAGGGTCTTACAAGGGTATGTTGTTACCTGTGTTAATGTATAGTAGTGAGAATATGGTCTGGAATAAGAGGTATAGATCTAAAGTACAATGTGTTCAGATCGACAATCTTAGGGGCGTTTTAGTTGTGAAAAAAAAAAATTTGATTTAAAAATTTTTTGAGGGGGGGGGGGGAATGAAACGTATAGAGAGGTGTGTGGTGTGAGAAAGGGGTAAATGAGAGAATAATAAATGAAAGTACATCAAGATGGTTTGGTCATGTAGAAAGGACTTGATGTGTCGGGTTGGTTAAAGCGGAGTAAGTGGTGGTGTGCTGGAACGACCGGCTGGGAGACCGAAGAAAAAGTGGATCAAATCAGTAAAGGAGGAGAGGAGATTTCTGGAGGAGATAAATGTGAGTTTGGTAGAGGCGAGAAGAAAGGTTGGACTTTCTTTTCGACTTGCGTCATATTCTTCTACTACTTTTCTGTCTCTGGTGCATGTTATGCCTTACCCCCAGTCTGGGGAGAGAAGGTGGGTGAAAGGATGACTGATATATATATATATTATATTATAAATATATATAATATATATATATTATATATATATATATTATATATATATACTATTATATATATATTATAATATATATACCGTATATATATATATATATATATATATATATAGTATATATATATATATATATATATATATATATATAAAAACTACATATTTATATATATATATATAATATATATATATATATTTATATATATATATATATATATATATATATATATATATATATTATTACCGTATATATATATATATATATAATATATATATTATATATATATATAAATATATATATATATATATATATATAGATAATATATATATATATACTATATATTATTAAAATATATATATATATATATATATATATAATAATATAATATATTACAATTACCAGAAACGAGAAGGCACAACATTTTTATAGTAAATATTATTCTAAGGCCTTGTGCGGTGAATACTAAAATTATGAAGGTTGTCCTTAAAAAATAATATATATAATATATATATATATATATATATATATATAATAATATTATTATAAATATATATATATTATAATATATTATATATGATATATATAATATATTATATATATAATAATATATATATATATATATATATAATCTACCTCCTTTCCCCAGATTGGGGTGAAATGCGTAGCATACACCAGAAACAGAAAAGTAGTTGAAGAACATGATGCAATTCGAAAAGAAAGCCCCCCCTCAACATCCCCTCTATACCATTAAGTAAGAACTTGTCGCAGTCAGAAAAATCCAACCTAGGGTTTCATGAGACAGCGACGGAACCTAACTGTGGTATCTCGTCAACGTAGGGTTCATCGCTTGGCCCAGGTGAGCCACAACCATGCCCCCACATAAAACCCCGCCATTTACTCTTAATGTGCACCTTTCTTCTAGCCTCTGCCGAACTCAAATTCCTCTCCCTTAGTCACTTTTACTGACTTAATTCATTTTTTCTTCGGTCTTCCAGCAGGTCGAATCCCAGCACAGTCACCACTACACCATTAACATCCGCTGAACCAACCAACAATCATCCATCCTTTCCATATGACCAGACCATCTCAATGTACTCTCGTTTATTCCTTCATTTACAACCACTCTTCACACCACGCAACTCAATAATGCATTCATTTTTCATTTTATCATTTCTTCTCACACCTAACACGCCTATAATATTGTCCATCTGAACAATCTGTACCTTAGATCTATACCTCTTATTCCAGACCATAGTTTCACTACAATACATTAACACAAGTAACAACATCCACCAAAGATTTAATTGCACCAGCCACCTTCCTACCATTCACAACTTCCCTACTACATTCTCATCCATTCCCTTTTCATCCAACACATATCCTGAATATTTAAACTCGGACACTTGTTCGAGCTGCTCACCATCTAACATGACCCCACCGAGTATTCTCCTCACTCACTACCAAAACCTTACTCTTACCTGCATTTACTTTCAAACGCCTCCTTGTACACACCTTGCCAAACCCTTCTACCAATCTTCTCAAACTCTCTTCAGATTTACCACACAAAACCAAATCATCAGCATACAATAAGCAGGGCATCCTCCACTCTCATCCATTCTCCATCATTCAAACACATTCCCCTGCCACCTCTACCCTTAAATCTTTCATAGCCCCATCCACATACAAATTAAATAACCAAGGAGACATAACACATCCCTGCCTCACTCCGCTATTAATATCAAACCAATCGCTTTCAACTCCATTTATTACATTTTTTTTTTTTTTTTTTTTACAGATCCCACCACTCACGGGCTGGGCCCTTCTCAAGGATATGTTTCACTATCGTCATACATACTTTTGATTCCATTCAGAAGCCTACTACCAAACAACATATATATATTATTATATATATAATATATATATTAATATTATAATATATGATATATAATTTTTATAATATATATATATATATATATATATATATATATATATATATATATATATATATATATATATATATATTATATATATATATATATATATATATATCACTAACACCTTCCACAGAGCTTCCCTATTAAATCTATCGTACGCCTGTTGCAAATCCATAAAACCTAAATACAATTTATTTTTATTCTCTCTCATTTTCTCAATCATATGTTTCAATGTAAAAATTTGATCCACACATCTTCAACCACTTCTAAAAGAATCTTGTTTTTCACCACCCAGTTTTTTGACAAATTCTTTCAACCAAAATATTAGTATATATCTTTCCTACAACACTTAATTAACTAATTTCCCTATAGTTTCTGCAGTTTCCCTTATCCTCCTTACCTTTAAATAAGAGTACTATTTATGAATGGCCTCCTCCAATCTTTCTCAACTATACCCTCCATAGACGCTTGTTATACAACTTCCAAATCCAATCAATCACCATCTCGCCTCCATTCTTGATCATTTCACCAGTAACTAAATTTATGTCTGCAGATTTACCACTCTTCAACTTTCTTACTCTACCCATTACCTTCTCCTTACTAATTACATCGTCCATAAAATACCCATTTCTTCTTGCACCATCAAACCCACACACACATTCACCTCTTCATTAGAAGTGTTCCTTTCACACTGTCCTCACATCTCATCAGTTACGAAAACGACATCCCAATTCATTATTCTACGCAGATTCCCCTTACTCTCATTCTAAACCTTTCGCGCTTCTTATCAGAAAAGCTTCCTATTTCCTTGTAAGTCCCCATTCACTCTGTAGGGGTTCGCCCGTCGGCACTGACTTGTTGAGGTTGTTGGTTGTGTGTTGTATTGAGGTTAATTTAATCGGATCATTTGGGTTAGTTCTTTCATGCATTGTAGCAAGAGAGGTTGTTAAAGGATCCTTAGGGTGAAAAAAATACAGGCTGCCCATTCCTATTGTTTGTTTTTGTTGTCGAGCCGTAACACCCTTGTTACGTTCTCCTTTGAGACCGACTCTGTCGGCAGTTCTTCTACTATACTTCATGTAGTTCTCTTTGCTTTTCCATACACTGTTCTTGTAGTTCTTTTAGTCATTTCGTAACTTACATAACTATTTATTTTCGTTACTAATTTCTCTCTTCTTCTTCCCTACAGACAAGGAATTTATATTTGTAACATAGAGAAATTTTATTAATTAAAATATTGAGTAATATTTACAGTAGCTGGAAGAGGTGGCTTCAAGTTATGTCCACTTAATGTTAATATTTAATCTTCCATGAACTACTGCTTATCTCAAGTTATAAAGAATTACTCTCATCCAGTTGATGAACTTTTTCTTGATTCTATCATTTCTGGCTCAGGATTTTGAACCAGAACTTATCGTTTTTCACGCCTCACTGAAAAGAGGCTAACCTTTATGAAACTTAATTAATTCGAATAAAGCAAATTATTATAATTATAAATACTTATTTATAAACATTATTATTTAAAAACATTAGTTAATGTAATATAATTAATTTCGTACTACAATTGATTATTTGTAATTTGCTACAATTGAATATGAACAATATATTTTTGCGAATCATTATTTTATTCTTTATGTATTTTATTGTTTAATGTATAATAATAATTTACTATATTGAATAATAATTATTATTAACTACAGATAACTATATCCTATGTTTATTGAAATTTCCCAGCCTACTGATTAAACTTTCATTGTTATAAACACTATATAATTTTCCTAGTGTTGTAATTTATATATAAATTTTTACTAGTTAAATTCAATCACGAAGATAGAAGGTCGAGTAGACCGATTCCTCCACCTTCTATAACTCTCCTTCCAAACTGTTCATTCACCTCATTTTTTTTATCTCCGTATGCAACTTTTAGTCTTCCTTTTTTCCTCCTTATATAATTCCAAATACCAAATATATATATATATATATATATATATATATATATCATATATATAATATATATATTATATATACTATATATATATTATATATATATATTAATATATATATATAGTATAATATATAGAGATATTTATATATAATATATATATATTACTATATATCATCATCACCCACCTTCTCTTCCCATTGACTGGGGGTAAGGTGCGTCTCATGCACCGGAAAAAGAATAGTAGTAGAAGAATATGACGCAAGTCGAAAAGAATGCCCAACCTTATCGCCTCCTTTATAACATTAAGTGAGAACTCGTCGTAGTCATAAAAATCCACCCAAGAGCTTCACGGGACCGCGACGGACCCTCGCTATGGCATCTCGTCAATGTAGGGTTCATCCCTTGGCCCAGGTGGGTCGTAACCATACCCCCTCACAAAACCCCGCCATTCACACCTATTATACACCTTCTTCTCGCCTCCGCCACTCACATTCCTCTCCTCCAGGTATTCCTTTACTGACTCAATCCAACTTTTTTTCAGTCTTCCAGCCGGTCAATTCCCAGCACACTCACCGCTATATATATCCATATATCCGCTTAACCAACCAACTATCATCCATCCTTTCTACATGACCAAACATCTTAATGTACTTTCCTTTATTCTCCCATTTACCCGTTTCTTCACACCACACAACTCTCTAATACGTTCATTCCTCATTTTAGCCATTCTTCTCACACCTAACATGCCCCTAAGATTGTCCATCTGAACACAATGTATTTTACATCTATACCTATTTTATATATATATATATATATATATATATATATATATATATATATATATATATATATATATATATATATATATATATATATATATATAAAAAAAGAAATTGGAACGGAAGTGAAAGTGAAAAATTACAACCAGGTTAAAATGTGCAATTTTAAGATACAACCAATCTGAGAAGAAAGTTATTTAATAAGATTAAGGAATTACGAGGAAATGAAAACATTTATATTTAAACATAGCAAATGTAAATAAAAAAAAGTCATTTCATTAAATTACTTTGCTTTAAATATAACATTAATGCGAAATTAACTTAAGATGTTTTATATATGGTTTAAAAAGGCTTACTTGTAATGGGGTGAGGAGTGTTCTTATATCCTTAAATAAGAACGAACAGTCAATATAAGCAGTAAAAAGTTTCTTATTTATAAACGGAGGAAAAATAGTTTTATGTGGATGAGGAGCTGCTACTACTAGGCTTGAAGCGCTTTTACCTAAAGACATTAATCCAATACAATTCTGTGGAGTTAAAACTGGCTCTCGAAAAACAAATATGACACCCATTGAAACTGAGACTTGAAGAATATTGTTTTGCTTCAGGGTTCTGGATCCAGGGAAGGTGTTCAAAGAATTATCAATTTCCTGTAGTAAAATAAAGAAAATGTAAAAAGATATTGGTACTTGAGCAAAATTTTTGTTTACAATCAAAGAGATATTCCTTTAACGATTCATTACAATCCTCAGGATCTCCACAACTTCCCGCATATTGGGGGGTGGGGAGCACAATCATGCACTAGAATCAGAAGTTAAGTAGAAGAACATGACTTAAGTCGAAAAGAAGGCTCCCCAAATCCTTAAGTGCGAGTCCTTTGCAAGTGGTATCTCGTCAATGTCAGGATTCATCAATAGGGTCAGGCAAACAACCATGACCCCTCACAAAACTATACCATTTATCCCAATTATGTACAATTCTCGAGTTTGCTAAATTCACATTCCTTTCCATCAGACACTCTTTTACTGATTCATTCATAACATCACACACATCCTTAAGATTATCAGTCTAAACAGACCGCAACTTAGATCTATACTTCTTATTACACACCATAATTTCCCTACTAGTTGCCTCAGCCTCCAAATACCTACTTCTTACACTATCTAACCACTCATATTCACTATCACCTCTTCATTACTGACAATGCTATGCAGATTTTCAAAGTGTTCCCTCCATATTCTCCTTACGTTTATCTCACCAGTCACGAAAGATCCTTCCCTATTTTTTAAACTATGAAGATTCCCGTTACTTTCTTCTTAACCTTTCAAACTTCCCTCCAGAAGAGCTTATTCATACTCATTCCAAACTGTTTACATAACTATTTTTTCTCCTATGTATGCAACTTTTAGTCTTTCTCCTTTCCTCCCAATATATTTCAATATTTCCATACACCTTTCTTTCGAAACCTCATCATAAGAGCATTTAACCACGCCTTTATATATATATATATATATATATATATATATATATATATATATATATATATATATATATATATATATATATATATATATATATATATATATATATATATAAATATATATACTAAGCATATATATATTTATATATATATATATATATATATATATATATATATATATATATTATGGGATCATTATGTTGTTTTATGTAAAATTAAGTTAGTGGGGGTTGGATGGTGAGGAAGGTGAAAAGGAAAAAAGTGGGTAGAATTAAGAGTGAGAAGTTAAGTGAACAAGGTAATAAGGATAAGTATTTAAGAGCACTTGCAAGTAAATCAGTTGAATGTGAACAAGTTGAAACTGAATAAATCTGGAAGCAAATGAAGGAAGCGGTTGCTAGTAGTGCAAAAGAAATATGTGGATGTGCTAAAGTAGGGAGTAAGAATGTTAACAATGAATGGTGGAGTGAAGAGGTGATGGAAGCAGTTAAAAGTAAAAATGAAGTGTGGTTGAATGTACTAAAAGCCAATGATAAGAGTTTCAAAAGAAAGATGTGTGGACTTATATAAGTAGGAAAAGAGGAATACTTAAAGATGCATACGTAGGAGGAAAAAAAAAAGAGGTAAATAAACAGTTTGGAAGGAAGATGAATGAGGACTTAAAAGGGAATATGAAGCTCTTCTGGAAAGAAACGCGAAAGCTAAAGAATGAAAATAAGGGGAATCTGCTTAGAAAAATGAATTGGGATGGTGCTTTCGTAAACGATGAAATGGATGTGGGAGGAGCGTGGAGGGAACACTTCGAAAATCAGTATAACATTGGCAGTAATGAAGAGGTGATAGTGAATGTGTGTGTGGGTTTGATGGTGCAAGAAGGAATAGGTATTTTGGGGATGAGGTAATTGGTAAGGAGAAAGTAATGGGTAGTGTGAGAAAGTTGAAGAATGGTAAATCTGCAGGTATAGATGAAATTACTGGTGAAATGATCAAGAATGGAGGCGAGATGGTGACGGATTGGATTTGGAAGTTGTGTAACAAAGCGTTTATGGAGGGTATAGTTCCGAGGGATTGGAGAAGACCAGTAATAGTACCCTTATATAAGGGTAAGGGGGATAAGGGCAACTGAAGGAATTATAGGGGAATTAGTTTATTGAGAGCTATATTGAAGATATATGCTGATATTTTGGTCGAAAGTGTGAGTCGAGTGACTGAAGGACTGATTGGTGAAGAACAAGGTGCGTTTAGAAGTGGTAGAGAATGTGTGGGTCAAATCTTTACATTAAAAAAAAAATGATTGAGAAAATGAAAGAGAAGAATAAATTGAATTTAGATTTTATGGATTTGCAACAAGCGTATGATAAGATTAATAGGGAAGCTTTATGGCAGGTGTTAGTGATATATGGAATCAAAAGTATGTATGACGAATAGTGAACGTGTAGAATGAATGGAGTCGAAAGTGACTTGTTTAATATTAATAGCGGAGTGAGGCAGGGATGTGTTATGTCTCCTTAGTTAGTCAATTTGTAAATGGATGGGGTTATGAAAGAATTAGAGGTGGGGATGGCAGGGGATGGTGTTAGAATGATGGAGAATGGAAGAGAGCGGAGGATGCTCTACCTATGAGATACAAATGATTTGGTTTTGTGTGGTGAATCTGAAGAGTTTGAGAGGATTGGTTGAGAGATTTGGCTGAGTGTGTAAAAGGAGGGGTTTGAAAGTAAACGTAGATAAGAGTAAGGTTATGGTTGTGAGTGAGGACAGTCCTCAGTGTGAAGTTATGCTGTTATGAAGCAGCTGGAACAAGTCTCTGAGTGTAAATATTTAGGATATATGTTCGATGAAAAGGGAACGGATGACGCAGTGTGTGGTAGGAAAGATGTGAATGACATGAAGATGGCTGGTGCAATTAATCCTTGGTGGATGTAAAGGGACTAAGTCTTGAGTGCGCTAGGGTCTTACATGAGGGTATGTTGTTACCCTTGTTAATATATGGTAGTGAGGTATGGTCCGGAATAAGAGGTATAGATCTAAAGTACAATGTGTTCAGATGAACAAACTTAGGGGAGTGTTAGGTGTGAGAAGTATTTATAAAATGAGGAATGAACATATTTGAGAGTTGTGTGGTGGGGAAGAAAGGGTAAATGAGTCTTCAAATGGTAGAAATGGTTTGGTCACACATGGGAAGGAAGGATTGATGGTCCAATTGTTAGGACATATGGTGGTGGTGTGCTGAGATCGGCTGGGAGACAGAATAAAAGTGGATTGAGTCAGTAAAGGAATGCAAGGAGGAGAGAAATGTGAGTTTGGCAGAGGCGAGAATAAAGGTGCATAATAGGAGAAAATGGCGGGGTTTTGCAGGGGTTTGGTTGTGGCTAGGCCAAGGGATGAATCCTTACACTGACGATTTACCATAGTGAGGGTCCGTCGCGGTCCCGTGAAGCTCTAGGGTGGATTTTCTGACTGCGACGAGTTCTTACTAATTGATGGTACAGAGGGGGCGGTAAGGCTGGGCTTTCTTTTCGACTTTTGTCATATTCTTCTACTGCTTTTCTTTTCCGAGCATGTTACACACCTTACCCCCAGTCTGGGAGAGAAAAAAAGATATAGGGGAAAAAGAAAAAGATATATATATATATATATATATATATATATATATATATATATATATATATATATATATATATATATATATATATATATATATATATATATATATATATATATATATATATATATATATATATATATATATATAATATATATATATATATATATATATATATATATATATATATATATATATAATATATATCTATAACTATATATATATATATATATATATATATATATATATATATATATATATATGTATATTAAAAAAAAATATATATAAAAAAAAAAAAAAATATATATATATATATATATATATATATATATATATATATATATATATATATATATATATATATATAATCATATACATACTACAGAACTTCCTATTAAGAGAAATGACGGAGTGGATTTCTTGATGTGCATGACTGGAGGCAAGTTCAAAACAACTTCGCACTTCTTAAGACCATCTACAAGTAAACTGACCTAAAATAAATTTAGCAGAATCGAGTTAGTGAATTAATTTAAATTATATTAACTATAATTAATATAGTTTAACTTAAATTACTTAATAGTTATTATTAAATAAAATTAACTAAAATTGGTGACTAAAGAAATTGAAGACAAAGAATTATAACACATCCAGGCTGGTCTTAGTCAGAGTTTCAGTTCAAGCTGAAATGGACACAATGCTAGAGTTTCTGCTTACTGACGGAGAAATCCTTAAGACTCTCCAGGTCTGTGAGGAGCAGCATAAAGTAGATATCAGAAGATGTAACCATAGCAATGACATTTTCCGCCACATTACCCAGTTACACAAAATAGATTGGAAAAATGCTAAATTTATTTTTATTTCAAAATCAAAATATATGAATCGGCGTGTTGAATAATTTTTATAAATCGTGCGCGAAATTTCCATATTTCTACTTTTTTTGTTTTGAATATTGATGACATTATCATACCTATTAGAAATTTGCTTTAAATTTCTTTTCATTTTTTACACACACACAACGTTCGGCAGGTAATAATATCTAATTAGACTAGTTGTTGTTTTTCTCTCATTACTACTTATTATGGTACCTCATTCATAAACTGGAAGTCTTTATTTTCTTTCCCTTTCACCCCTGACAAGGAAGCCGCGAAGTTAGTTTCGAAACGGAGGCGACTTTAAACTTCCCATGTTATTTTATTTTTTAACCAACTTGTTAGTTTCATTTTATCGTTTTACCATTTAGTTTTTTAATTTAGTGGTTTTAAAAAATTTGTTATATATTTGGAACACGAAACAAGTAGTGTTCTTAAATCTTGATATATATATATATACCGTATATATATATATATATATATATATATATATATATATATATATATATATATATATATATATATATATATATATATATATATATATATATATATTTTATTTTTATTTATATATATATATATATATATATATATATTCTCTCATTCTTTCTTTCTTTCTTTATCTTCCTCTTTTCCCCAAGACTGGGGGTAAGGTGCGTGTCATGCATCGGAAAAGAAAAGCAGTAGAAGAATATGACAAAAGTCGAAAGGAAAGCCCAGCCTTACCGCCCCTCTGTACCATTAATTAGTGAGAACTCGTCACAGACAGAAAATCCACCCTAGAGCTTCATGGGACCGCGAAGGACCCTCACTATGGTAAATCGTCAATGTAAGGGTTCATCCCCTGGCCCAGGTGGGCCACAACCATGCCCCCATACAAAACCCCGCCATTCTCTCCTATCATGCACCTTTATTCTCGCCTCTGCCAAACTCATATTTCTCTCCTTCAGACATTCGTTCACCGACTCAATCCACTTTCTCTTCGGTCTCCCAGCCGGTCGGTTTCCAACACACTCGCCACTATACATCCGCTTAACCAACCGACTATCATTCATCCTTTCCACATGACCAAACCATCTCAACATACTTTCATTTATTCTCTCATTTACCCCTTTCTTCACACCACACAACTCTCTAATACGTTTATTCCTCATTTTATCAATTCTTCTCACACCTAACACGCCCCTAAGATTGTCCATCTGAACACATTGTACTTTAGATCTATACCTCTTATTACAGACCATAGTTTCACTACTATACATTAACACAGGCAACAACATACCCTCATGTAAGACACTAGCGCACTCATACATCACCAACGATTTAATTGAACCAGCCACCTTCCTGCCATTCACAACTTTCCTAGTACACTCTGCATCATCCGTTCCTTTATCATCCAACATAAATCCTAAATATTTAAACTCAGACACATGTTCCAGTTGCTTACCATCTAACATAACTTCACACCGAGGATTGTTCTCACTCACAACCATAACTTTACTCTTATCTACGTTTACTTTCAAACCTCTCCTTTTAAACACCCTGTCCTGATTTGGCAGGGTGCGGGTGTGCAAAAGGAGGGGTTTGAAAATGAACGTAGATAAGAGTCCTCGTTGAAGCGGGGACGTGTGTGAATGGTGAGGTGTTTCAGAGTGTCTGAACTAAATATTGTGATGGCAATGGATGATACGATGCTGTAGAAAAGAAAGTTGTGAATGGTAGAACAGGCTATTAATTCACTTGTAAAATATAAAGGACTAGGGTGCGAGCATTATATGAGGTATGTATTTGTGTTAATGTAGTAGTGAGCAATGGTCTGGAATAGAGGTATAAATACAGTAATATTCGAAAAGGACGTGTTGCGTATTGAAAAGTCGACAAAATGAGGAATGACATGAAAGGGTCAATGAGAATAATGAAAGTATATAATTTGGTCCTAGTAATGGATCTCGGTGCCTCTTCAGTGGTAGTATCGTTGGAAAGCGGAGATAAAGAAAAAGCGAATGAGTCAGTAAAAGTGCCTGGAGGAGTAATGCGAAGTTTGCCGAAGCGCTGGCAAGGGTTTCAGCAAAGGGGTATGGTTGTGGTCAACCTGAGAACCTAAACTAACGAAGATGAGATGAGTCAGCGTCTGTTGCGGTACATGAACCTCTTGGGTGAATTATTCTGACTGCGACTAGCTCAATATTTAAAAGGTAGAATGGGGGCGGTAAGACCTGGGCATTCTTTGATTCACGTCATACTCTTGTACTACATTTCTGTTTCCAGTGCATGTGTCGCACCTTTCCCCTAGTCTTGGGGAGAGAAGGTGCGTGATGATGTTGATAATGAAGATGAAAAAAAAAAAAAAAATATATATATATATATATATATATATATATATATATATATATATATATATATATATATATATATATATATATATATATATATATATACTGCTATATATATATATATATATATATATATATATATATATATATATATATATATATATATATATATCTTCTTCATCTACGTTTTTTCTCCCCAAGACTGTGGGTAAGGTGCGTACATGCATTGGAAAAGAAAAGCAGTAGACAAAGAAAGTCCAGCCTTACCGCTGATATATATATATATATTCTTTCTTTCTTTCTTCACCTTCCTCTTTGCCCCAAGACTGGGGGTAAGGTGCTGTACAAGCATCGGAAAAAGAAAAGCAGTAGGAGAACACTGACAAACGTCCGAAAAAAGAAAGCCCAGCCTTACCGCCCCTCTGTACCATTAATAGTGAGAGCTCGTCACAGACAGAAAATCCACCCTAGAGCATCATGGGACCGCGACGGACCCTCACTATGGTAAATCGTCAATGTAAGGGTTCATCCCCTGGCCCAGGTGGGCCACAACCATGCCCCCATACAAAACCCCGCCATTCTCTCCTATCATGCACCTTTATTCTCGCCTCTGCCAAACTCACATTTCTCTCCTTCAGACATTCGTTCACCGACTCAATCCACTTTCTCTTCGGTCTCCCAGCCGGTCGGTTCCCAACACACTCAGCCACTATACATCCATAGCAACCATTTATCATTCATCCCTTTCCATATGATAAGCCATCTCAACATACTTTCATTTATTCTCTCATTTACCCCTTTCTTCACACCACACCACTCTCTAATACGTTCATTCCTCTCTTTATCAATTCTTCTCACACCTAGCACACCCCTAAGATTGTCCATCTGAACACATTGAACTTTAGATCTATACTTCTTATTCCAGACCATAGTCCAACTACTATACATTAGAGAACCCTCATGTAAGACCTAGCACACTCAAGACTTAGTCCCTTTGCATTCTCCAACGATTTAATTGCACCAGCCACCTTCCTGCCATTCACAACTATATATATATATATATATATATATATATATATATATATATATATATATATATATATATATATATATATATGTCTATATATATATATATATATATATATATATATATATATATATATATATTTCTTTCTTTCTTCATCTTCCTTTTTATTTCCCAAGACTGGGAGTAAGGTGCGTGACAAGCATCGGAAAAGAAAAGCAGTAGAAGAATATGACAGAAGTCGAAAAGAAAGCCCAGCCTTACCGCCCCCTCTGTACCATTAGTTAGTGAGAACGAACTCAGTCTGGTCAGAAAATCCACCCTAGGGTTTCACGGAACCGCGACAAACCCTCACTATGGTAAATCGTCAGTGTAAGGGTTCATCCCTCTGGCCAAGGTGGGCCCACAACCATGCCCCTCGCAAAACCCTGCCTCCTCTATTAAGCACCTCTATTCTCGCCTCTGCTAAACTCACATTTCTCTCCTTCAACAATCGTTTACTAACTCGATCCACTTTTCTTCGGTCTTCCAGCCAGTCCCAACATACTCGCCACTATACATCCGCTTAAGCAACCAACTATCATTCATCTTTCCACATGACCAAACCATCTCAACATGCTTTCATTTATTCTTTCTTCACACCACTCTCTAATACGTTCATTTCTCATTTTATCAAATATTCTCACACGTAGCACTATCCTAAGATTGTCCATCTGAACACATTGAACTTTAGATCTATACTTCTTATTCCAGATAATAGTCTCACTACTATATAATAACAAGGTAACAAAAGCCCTCATGTAAAGACCCTAGCGCAATCAAGACTTAGTCCTTTACATTCACCAATGATTTAATTGCACCAACCACCTTCCTTCCACTTTCCTATACACATTCTGCATCATCCGTTCTCTTCTCATCCAACATACCTAAATATTTAAACTCAGACACTTGTTCCAGCTGCTCACCATCTATCATAACTTCACACTGAGGTGTGTCCTCACTCACAACCATAACCTTACTCTTTTCTACGTTGACTTTCAAACCACTCTTTTTACACACACTGCCAAATCTCTTTAACAACCTTCTCAAACTATCTAGATTCGCCACACAAAGCAAATCATCCATATAATAAGGTAGGGCACCCTCCCACTCTTTCATTCTCCATCATTCTAGCACCATTTCCTGCCACCACCACCTCTAATTCATAACCCCCATCCATATACAAATTAGATAACCAAGGAGGCATAACACAACCTGTCTCACTCCGCTATTAATAATAAACCAATCACTTTTGACACCATTTATTCTTACACACGCTTCACTATCGTCATACATACTTTTGACTCCATTCACACCAACACAATATCACTAACACCTGCCATAGAGCCTCCCTATTAATCCTGCACTGTTGCAAATCCATAAAAACCTAAATACAATTTATTCTTCTTCTTCCTAATTTTCTCAATCATTTGTTTCAATGTAGGTGCAGATCTACATCCTCTACCACTCGCTGCACCTTGTTCTTTTAATCTGTGCTAGTCATTCGACACCTCTTTCGACAAAATACCAGCATACATCTTCCTTACAACACTCAATAAACTACCTAATTTCTATATTTCTACAGTTCCCCTTATCTCCCTTACCTTATATAAGGGTACTATACACTGCTCTCCTCCAATCCCTCAGGTTCTTACCCTCCATAGCCAACTAATACACAGCTTTAAAATCAAATCGTGCTGTCTATGCTAGTTCTTGATCATTTCTGGTAATTTCATCTATACCTAGCACCATTCTTCAACTTTCACCTCTACCACCTCCTCCTTACCCAATAACCTCATCCCAAAATAGCTATTTCTTCTTTCACCCATCAAACCCACACATTCACTATCACTTCTTCATTACTGTTAATATTGAATTTTCAAGTGTTCTTTCCACACTCCCCCTCACATCCATTTCATCGGTTACAAAAGCACCATCCCTGTATTCTAAGCAGGTTCCCCTTATTATCATTCTTAACCTTTCGCGCTCCTTCCGCTTCCTATTCCCTTCTAAGTCCCCATTCATACTCCTTCAAAACTGTTCATTTAGCTCTTCCTTTCTCCTACGAATGCACCTTTTAGTATTTTTTTTTTTCCTCCTTATATAATTCCAAGCGCCTTTCTTTTAAAACTTCATCATTGGCTTTTAGTACATTCAACCACGCTTACTTTTTACTTTTAACCGCTTGCATCACCTCTTCATTCCACATTTAGCACATCCATATACTTATTTTGCACTGCTAGCAATTGCTTCCTTCATTTGCTCCCAGATTTGTTCAGTTTCAACTTGTTCACATTCAACTGATTTACTTGCGAGCGCTCTTACATACTTATCCTTATTACCTTGTTCACTTAATTAATTTCTCACTCTTAATTTTACCCACTTCCTTTCATATCACCTTCCTCTCCATCCAAGCCCCCACTAACTTAATTTTACATAGAACAACATAATGATCCGATAATCCCATTCCTAAACCCTTAACAGATTTAACATCCAACACATACTTCAATATCTCCTTCTTCACCAACACAAAATCAATCATACTTTTCACTTCGAAACCATCTCTACCTACACCAACTCTAGTATACTTATAGATACTTTTGTGTTTAAAGAAAGTATTACTTACACACATACCATTCTCATTTTCTCCCGACACCCCAAAACCACCTGTTATACCATCCCTTTTTTGATCACACATCCAACCATTCAAGTCCCCCAAAACTATCAATCTGAAGCTCCTACTCACCTCATCCAAAACATCATTCAGATTATCCCAAAAAAATCGTACTCTCTTCAACATTTCCCTCAGATGGACCATACGTCACAACTACACATACCTTGACCTTTTTAAACTTAAATTTAACCATTAGAATTCTATAACTCACACATACAAAGTCTACCATAGCTCTGTACCACAAGTAACTCATCAAAATTGCAACTCCTTCTCTCCCCTTCTCATTCCTTTCCACTCCAGCACACACATTTCACACCACACCAATCATTTTCACCGTTTCCTTTCATCTTTGTTTCAGTCACAGCGAGCAAATCAAATTTACCCTTTCTAAATACATACATTACATCTCTCCTCAACATTTATTCCTCTGACATTCCATGTACCCATATGATTCATATATTTTCGCTGAAAGATAGAAGGCCGTTTACGGCGATCACGACCTTCTCCGAGGCCTGCAACAGCATTCCTAGCAAAAGATAAAGTAGCCAGCCAACCTAACTACCCCCATCCCTTAGTCGCCTTCTACGACACACAGGACATACGATGTGGGCAATTCTTTCTCTACACATATGAGATATATATATATATATATATATATATATATATATATATATATATATATATATATATATATATATATATATATATATATATATATATATGTATATATATATACTATATAACTATATATATATATATATATATATATATATCTTTCTTTTTCTTCATCTTCCTTTTAATTCCCAAGACTGGGAGTAAGGTTGCGTGACAAACATCGGAAAAGAAAAGCAGTGGAAGAATATGACGAAGTCGAAAAGAAAGCCCAGCATTACCGCCCCCTCTATACCATTATTTAGTAAGAACTCGTCGCAGTCAGAAAATCCACCCTAGAGCTTCACGGGACTGCGACGGATCCTCACTATGGTAGTGGTAAATCGTTAAGTGTAGGGTTCATCCCCTGGCCCAGTTATATATATATATATATATATATATATATATATATATATATATATATATATATATATATATATATATATATATATATATATATATATATATATATATATACTATATATATATATATATATATATATATATATATATATATATATATTTCTTCTTCTTCTTCATCTTCCTTATATTTCCCAAGAATGGGAGTAAGGTGCGCGACGGGCATCGGAAAAGAAAAGCAGTAGAAGAACATGACACAAGTCAAAAAGAAAGCCCAGCCTTACCGCCCCCTCAGTACCATTAATTAGTGGGAACCCATCGCAGTCAGAAAATCCACCCTAAAGCTTCATGGGACAGCGATGGACCCTCACTATGGTAAATCGTCAATGTAAGGGTTCATCCCTTGGCCCAGGTGGGCCACAACCATACCCCCTCACAATCCCCCGCCATTCACTCCTGTTATACACCTTTCTTCTCGCCTCTACCAAACTCAGATTTCTCTCCTTCAAACATTCGTTTACTGACTCAATCCACTTTTTCTTCGGTCTCCCCGCCGGTCGGTTTCCAACACACTCGCCACTATACATTCGCTTAACCAACCGACTATCATTCATCCTTTCCATATGACCAAACCATCTCAACATACTTTCATTTATTCTCTCATTTACCCCTTTCTTCACACCACACCACTCTCTAATACGTTCATTCCTCTCTTTATCAATTCTTCTCACACCTAGCACACCCCTAAGATTGTCCATCTGAACACATTGAACTTTAGATCTATACTTCTTATTCCAGACCATAGTCTCACTACTATACAATAACACAGGTAACAACATACCCTCATGTAAAACCCTAGCACACTCAAGACTTAGTCCCTTTACATTCACCAACGATTTACTGCACCAGCCACCTTCCTGCCATTCTCAACTTTCCTACTACACTCTTTTCCTACTACATCCAACATATACCCTAAATATTTAAACTCAGACACTTGTTCCAGCTGCTCACCATCTAACATAACTTCACACTGAGGACTGTCCTCACTCACAACATAACCTTACTCTTATCACGTTTACTTTCAAGCCCCTCCTTTTACACACCCTGCCAAATCTCTCTGCCAATCCTCTCAAACTCTCTTCAGATTCGCCACACAGAACCAAATCATCCGCATATAATAGGTAGGGCACCCTCCACTCATCTCCATTCTCCACCATTCTAACACCATTTCCTGCCATCCCCACCTCGAATTCTTTCATAACCCCATCCATATACAAATTGAATAACCAAGGAGACATAACACAACCCTGTCTTACTCCGCTGTTAATCAAATCACCATTGACACCATTTATTCTTTACACACTTCACTATCGTCATACACATACTTTTGACTCCATTCAGAAACCTACCACCAACATCATATATCAATAACACCTGCCATAAACCTTCCCTATTAACTCTATCCATACGCCTGTTTCAAATCCATAAAACCTAAATACAATTTATTCTTCTTCTCCCTCATTTTCTCCCTCATTTGTTTCAATGTAAAGATTTGATCCACACATCCTCTACCACTCCTAAACGCACCTTGTTCTTCACCAATCAGTCCTTCAGTCACTCGACATACTTTCGACCAAAAAATACCAGCATATACCTTCCCTACAACACTCAATAAACTTATTCCCCTATAATTTCTACAGTTCCTGTCTCTCTATATAAGTGTTTTTACCTGCTCTCTCAGTCCTGGACTGTACCCTATAAACATTACTAAATTCAACCAATCATTCACCATCTCGCCTCCGTTCTTGATCATTTCACCAGTAATTTCATCTATACCTGCAGATTTACCATTCTTCAACTTTTCACTCTACCCATTACCTCCTCCTTGCTAATGATCTCATCCCCAAAATACCTATTCCTTCTTACCATCAAACCCACACACATTCTACTATCACCTCTTCATTACTGTTATTATTGCAGATTTTTTCAGTGTTCTTTCCACACTCCTCTCACACCCATTTCATCAGTTACAAAGCACCATCCTATTCATTATTCTAAACCAGATTCCACCATTCTGTTCTTAACCTTTCGCTTCGCTGAAGCTTTATTCCCTTGAAAGTCCCCATTCATCCTCCTTCCAAACTGTTCATTTACTCTTGTTTCCTAAGTATACACCTTTTAGTATTTCTTTTTTTCCTCCTTATATAAACATCTTTCTTTTGAGTCTTCATCATTTGCTTTACCAGCCAAATTAACCTCTTTTTTACCTTTAACCACTTTCATCACCTCTTCATTCCACCATTCACTGTTAACATTCTTACTTCCTACTTTAGCACATCCACATACTTCCTTTGCACTAACAATTGCTTCCTTCATTTGCCCCAGATTTGTTCAGTATTCAACTTGTTCACATTCAACCGTTTTAAACGCTCTTACATACTTATCCTTATTGTCTTGCTCCTTAACTTCTCACTCTTAATTTTACCTACTTCCTTTCGTATCACCTTCCTTTCCATCCAAGCCCCCACTAACTTAATTTTACATAGAACAACATAATGATCCGATAATCCCATTCACATATATATATGATATATCATCCAATATATATACTTCAACATCTCGCTAATATAACACTAAATCAATCATACTTTTCACTTCGATACCATCTCTACCTACACCAACTCTATATATATATATATATATATATATATATATATATATATATATATTATATATATATATATATATATATATATATATATATATATATATATATATATATATATATATATATATATATATATATATAATATACCATATATATATATATATATATATATATATATATATATATATATATACTATTTATATATATATATATATATATATATATATATATATATATATATATATATATATATATATATATATATATATATATATATATATATATATATTTATATAAGAAATATATATATATACATATATATATATATATATATATATATATATAAATTTAGAGATATGTAAACTCTCGAAACATATGTCATATCTTTTCTAATTACCTTCTATTTTCCCAAGAATATGAGAGTAAGGTGCGTGACGAGCATCGGAAAAGAAAAGCAATAAGAAGAATATGACAAAAGTCGAAAGAAAGCCCAGCCTTACCGCCCCCTCAGTACCAGTAGTTAGTAAGAACTCGTCCCTGAAATCAACCCTAAAGCTTCATGGGACAGTGATGGACCCTCACTACTATAGTAGATCGTCAATGTAAGGGTTCATCCCGCCTTGGCCCAGATGGGCCACAACCATACCCCTCACAAACCCCACCATCACTCCTATTTTGCACCTTTCTTCTCGCCTCTACCAAACTCACATTTCTCCTTCAGACGACATTCGTTTATTGACTCAATCCACTTTTTCTTCGGTCTCTACCAACCGGTCGGTTCCCAACACACTCATACTATATATATATATATATATATATATATATATATATATATATATATATATATATATATATATATATATATATATATATATATTTTATATATAAATATATATCAGTTATCTATGCTATATATATATATATATATATATATATATATATATATAGAAATTTAAGCCCTTATTCTGGTTACTTTATAGAAAAAATCTTATCACTTACACAATTTTTATTCACTACAATAAAAACTTAATAAACATTTTTAATTAAACTTTATTTATTTTCAAACTTTTTAAATTAGATAAATGTAACATTTTTTTCTAAATGTAATACTACGTTTCGCCTCTATGTCGGGAGGCCTCTTCAGGTGATGGATCTATCGAGAGCAAGAACAGAAGAATCAAAAAATTAGACTGACTATGAATTTTGGAGTTGGTTGGTTACTGTTATTATTTTTTTGTAGAAATACGTGTCTTTCATTAAATTGATTTGAATCGTGTCCATCTTCGCTTCGCCCTGTTGTTTGTTATAGTTATTCCAATTTCTAATGCAGAATGATTCAATTTGCTTTCTTAAACTAATATCTGAAGTGTTGAAAATTTGATTTGCATTATTTATATTGATGGAATGGTTATAGTTGGTTCTATGAGAAGTAAGAGCAGAGTTTAATTCGTCGGACCCTAGATCATGTTTATGTTGTTTAACTCGTCTGGGTAGATCATTAGTCTCGCCGATGTAAACAGATGGACAGTCATAGCAGGGAATTTTATAAATGCATTGCGTTTGATAAGTATTAATTTTAGGGGGTTTAAAAACTTTTTTCAAGGGAATTGTATTACTTTTTATAAAGTGAATATTTTTGGGAAGATGTTCTTTTATCTGGTCCGTGGGAAATTGGGGAACAGGCAAGTAGGATCTGGGAGAACAGTAGGGTTTTTAGATGTTATTTGTATTGTAGAATTTGTGTTTGGCCTTTCTTAAAGCTGAGACTATGATGTACCGAGGGTAGAGTAATTTCTTGAAAGTGGAGAAAAGGAAGCTGAATTCTGTTTTGAGGAAGGGGGGGGGAGCATATACGTAGAGCTCGGAGGAATAAGGAAGAGAGGGTAGCTAATTTAGTGTAAGTAGGATGTGATGAGAACCAATGAGTGTAGTTGGGAGTGGAAGTTGGTTTTCTGTAAATAGAAAAAAGTAAGTGAGATGTGTTCCATGATGAATTATACTGAAAAATTGGAATAACTACAAAAAAATAATAACAGTAACCAACCAACTCCAAAATTCATAGTCAGTCTAATTTTTGATTCTTCTGTTTCTTGCTCTCGATAGATCCATCACCTGAAGAGGCCTCCCGACATAGAGGCGAAACGTAGTATTACATTTAGAAGGAAAAAAATGTTACATTTATCTAATTTAAAATGTTTGAAAATAAATAAAGTTTAATTAAAAATGTTTATTAAGTTTTTATTGTAGTGAATAAAAATTGTGTAAGTGATAAGATTTTTTCTATAAAGTAACCAGAATAAGGGCTTAAATTTCTATAAATATTTATAAAGAAGGTTTATTTCTTTAAGTTTAAATATATATATATATATATATATATATATATATATATATATATATATATATATATATATATATATATATATATATATATATATATATATATATATATATATATATATATATATATATATATCGAAAGTACAATGTGTGTTCAGGGACAATTAGAGGAGTTGTGTTAGATTTGAGAAAAATTGGTTCAATGAACACAAGGATTGTGTGGTGTGAAGAAAGAAGTAAATGAGAGAATAAACGAAAGTACATTAGGAGGTGGTTTGGTCATGTGGAAAGGTTGAATGATAGTCGATTGGTTAGCTGACCAGTGGTGAGGTGTGCTGTGACTGGGAGACAGAGGAAGAAAAAGTGGATTGGTTGTAAAGGAATGCCTGGAGGAGAGGAATGTGAGTTAAGGCAGATGCGAGAAGAAAGGTGCATAAGGGGAGTGAATGGCGGAGTTTTGTGAGGGGGTATGTATGGTTGTGGCAAACCTGGGCCAAATGATGAACATTATATTAACATTGACTAGATGCCATATTGAGGGTCCGTCGCAGTCTCATGAAGCCCTAGGGTGGATTTTTCTGACTGCGACGAGTTCTCACTTAAGGGTGTAAAGGGGACAGTAAGGCTGGGCTATCTTTTCGACTTTAATATATATAGAACATATTATTTCTTCTATTACTTTTCTGTTTCTGGTGCATGTTACGAACCTTACCCCCAGTCAATAAGAGGATGAAGATGATGATGATGGAGAGGAATATGAGTTTAGGAAGAAAGGTGAATAATAGGAGTGAATGGCGGGGTTTTGTGAGAGGGTATGGTTGTGGGCCTTGCCCAGGGGATAAAAGTAACATTGATGAGATGCCACAGTGAGGGTCCGCCGCAGTCTCGTTTTTCTGACAGCGACGAGTTCTCACTTAAGGATATAAAGGGGACTTTCGTCATATTCTACTACTACTTTTCTGTTCCGGTGTATGATACGCACCTAACCCCCTCTATCTGGGGATAGGAGGTAGATGAAGATAATATAATAATATATATATATATATATATATATATATATATATATATATATATATATATATATATATATATATATATATATATATATATATATATATATATATATATATATATATATATATATATATATATATATATATATATATATATATATACTATACTATATATATATATATATATATATATATATATATATATATATATATATATATATATATATATACTATATCTATAGATAGATATATATATATATATATATATATATATATAATATATATATATATATATATATATATATTAAATAGTACTACTTACTTTAACTGAGGCACCTTTCCTAACATTAAATTTTGGTATGACTATACCAATATGATGCCATTCGCTCGTTCCAAAAGGAATCTTCTCAAGGCACCCTTCAGCCAAAATTGTTGATTTTCCTTCTTCTTCAGCTGTTGCTATTAGCAGCAAAACATCTAATAATAATAATAATAATAATAATAATAATATTAATAATAATAATAATAATAATAATAATAATAATAATAATAATAATAATAATATAAAGAAAAATCAATATGATTTAAAAAACGATCTTTCGAGAAACAAAGCACACCCATGTCAACAAATACTTTTAAAACGTTCACTCCAGAAGTTATAATGTCGAACATTGCTCAATCATGGTACAAATATAACTTTTTTCGTCAACTAAACATAAAATAGTATTTACAAATAATAATAATAAAAAAAATTGCAAATTATTAAAAAGTAACAAAGACTCCTTTTCACTGTTTTAAAGATGGTAGAAAAAGTATCAGTAGATGAATAAAATTATTATTATTATTACAATGTGATACCTGAGTCACGATCAATCCACAATGAAAACATCAGATACTGAGTACCAATAGATAGCAAATGGATTCTTGACGATAATTCTGTAGCTGGCTCTGACGTACTTCTACCTAAATTTCATGATACACGAAATTAAAGAGAAACAGCTATCAAAATGTTTTTACAGTAATTATATTATTATTATTAGTAGTAGTAGTAAAGAAACAAAATATGCAATACAAAAAGTTAAAATGCTTGAGAATGAACAGCACCAATTTTTTTTCCATATTCAATATATATATATATATATATATATATATATATATATATATATATATATATATATATATATATATATATATATATATATATATATATATATATACTGCTATATGCTATATATATAAGAATTAAATGAACAGTTTGGAAGGGATGAATGAGGACATACAAAGAAATAGAATAAGAAGCTCTTCTGGAAGGAAGCACAAAAGGTTAAGAATGAGGGGAATCTGCGTAGAATAATGAATAGGGATGGTGCTTTTGTAACTGATGAAATAGATGTGAGGGGAGGTGTGGAAGAACACTTCGAAAATCTGCACAATATTAACAATGAGGTGTTAGTGAATGTGTGTGGTTTTGATGGTGCAAGAAGGAATATTAGGTATTTTGGGGATGAGGTTGTTTACTAAGGAGGAGGTAATGGGTAGAGTGAAAGTTGAAGAATGGTAAATCTACAGGTATAGATGAAATTAGTGAAATGATCAAGACCGGAGGCGAGATGGTGATTGATTAGATTTGGAAGTTATAAAGCGTTTATGGGAGGGTATAGTTCCAAAGGAGAAATGATAATAGTACCCTTATATAGTGTGTAAGGAGAAAAAAGGGAATTGTAGAAATTATAGGGGAATAAGGTGTTGTAAGGAAGGTATATGCTGGTATTTTGGTTGAAAAAGTGCGTCAAGTGCTGAAGGACTGGTTGGTGAAGAACAAAGTGCGTTTAGGAGTGAGGATGTGTGGATCAAATCTTTACATTGAAACAAATGATTGAGAAGAAGAATAAATTGTATTTAGGTTTTATGGATTTGCAACAGGCGTATGATAGAGTTAATAGGGAAGCTCTATGGTAGTGTTAGTGATATAGGGTGTTGGTGGTAGGCTTCTGAATGGAATCAAAAGTATGTATGACGATAGTGAAGCGTGTGCAGATAAATATGGGCGGTGTCAATGATTGGGCTTAAGTTAACGACGGGTGAGGCAGGGTTGTGATATGTCTCTTGGTTATGAATGTGTATATGGATGGGGTTATGAAAGAATTCGAGGTGGGGATGGCAGGAAATGTATTGTTAGAATGATGGAGAATGGAAGTGAGTGGAGGGTGCCCTACCTATTATATGCGGATGATTTGGTTCTGTGTGGCGAATCTGAAGAGAGTTTGAGAGGATTGGTAGAGATTTGAAATTGTATGTAAAAAGAGGGTTTGAAGTAAACGTAGATAAGAAAGAGTTATGGTTGTGAGTGAGGACAGTCCCTCAGTGTGAGATATGTTAAGATGATGAGCAGCTGAACCAAGTGTCTGGCTGTATTGGGGTATGTGTTGGATGAGAAGGGAACGGATGATGCAGAGTGTAGTAGGAAAGTTGTGAATGGCAGGAAGGTTGCTGGTGCAATTAAATCGTTGGTGAATGTAGGGACTAAGTCTTGAGTGCGCTAGAGGTCTTATGAGAGGTATATTTGTTACCTGTGTTGTGTATGGTAGTGAGAGCTATGGTCTGGAATAAGAAGTATAAGATCTAAAGTTCAATGTGTTCAGATGGACAATCTTAAAGGCGTGTTAGGAAGGTGTGAAAAGAATTAATAAAATGAGGAATGAACATATTAAGAGAGAAGTTGTGTGAATTGTGAAGAAAGGAATTAAATGAGAGAATAAATGAAAGTATGTTGAGATGGTTTGGTCATGTGGAAAGGATGAATAATAGCCGGTTGGTTAAGCGGATGTATAGTGGAGAGGGTGTTGTGTGTTGGAACCGACCGGCTGGGAGACCGAGAAAGTGGATTGAGTCAGTGAACGAATGTCTGAAGGAGAGAGAAATGTGAGTTTGGCAGAGGCAGGAAGAAAGGGTGCATGAAAGGAGAGAATGGCGGGGTTTTATTATGGGGAGACATGGCCCTACAGACCAGGGGATGACGATTTACCAGTGAGGAGGTCAAATGCTGATCCCCATGATGCTCTAGGGTATTTTCTGTCTGTGACGAGCTCTCACTAATTAATGGTAGGGGCAGTAAGGCTGGACTTTCTTTTCGACGTTTGTCATGTTCTCTTACTGCTTTTCCGATGCTTGTACAGCACCTTACCCCCAATCTTGGGGGAAAAGGAGGAAGGAAGGAAGAAGAAGAAATATATATATATATATATATATATATATATATATATATATATATATATATATATATATATATATATATATATATATATATATATATATATATATATATTATATATATATATATATACCGGTATATATAATTTAAAATTCTGAAAGGACTCAATTCTCCCCCCCCCCCTTAGCTCAGTAAATAAAAAAAACTTAACTGCTCTTACCACTAAGTTTCGTGCTGGTACTTTCCTCAAAATGATCACAGTGTTTTTTCGTGGGAGATGAAATATTCTCTGGAAACTTTCTGTAAATAATAAATATAACAATAATACTTTGAATTTAATACTTGGGGAATTAAAAAATCTTGTTACTTCACAGATTTGCATACTACTACTACTACTACTACTAATAATAATAATAATAATAATAATAATAATAATAATAATAATAATAATAATAATAATAATAATAATAATAATAATAATAATAATAATAATAATAATAATAATAATGGTGATACCAATATTATATTAGAAGTAGAAAAGGATATTTGGCACCTTTATCACCTACACAATGAAAAAAATAAAGAGCAAAAGCAAACTAATTTCGGTTTCTATATATTTCTCCCAATAATTTTCAGCTTTCAACTATTTAGAAAAGTTTTTTTAATTAAAGATTGTATTATTTGATTAAATGGGATAAGTACAAAAATGCAATATTTCTAAGAAATTCTTTCAAAAATTAACCTAAACCAATTCAGCATTTATATCTTCAGTAGCGTGTTCGTGACAGGTTTACAATAATCTATGTCCCATTCATTACAAAATTTAACAAAATATTTTGCTTTAATTGTAGTCATTACAGGAACTCAACAGTGTTATGCGAGTATTTTTTTTTAATATTGGCAATGCAAAAATATATATTTTTCAATATTCGCGAATGCAAATGTGAATAATTTTTCTTAATATTTGTGAATGTGAAAATTACATATTGCTGGTAACGTGACACTTCTTATACTAGGTATAAGTGGAATATTTTTGCTTCTGTTTAAGACTTCAGCAATAAAAGCTTAAATTAATAAAGTACATTCAATTTCCAATATTTCAAGGATGCAGAACGAGAACTCACTCTTATACGCCTCCCACTTACCTCTGCTCATTCAATCTAATATATTTTTTCCTTATAGATCAGGCCAGCACCACTAAAGAGATGTTCACTGGCAACACTTTATGACGAACAAGTAAGGTAAGTCTTTGCTAACTGTGAAATATCAGAATACATCTCCTTATGCATACCCCACCATACAAGACGAACTTCGTCGGGAGAATTTTTTACCATCATTCATGGCGTCGGTGACAGTTGTGCTTGTAGATGGTTTTGAAGGAACAATTGCTGTTCTAAGTTTTTTTTGGCTTTAAAGCAACAACTGCTGTTCTTAGTTTTTCTTGATTATTTCAGACTCGCATTTTTTGAATTTCTTCTCTCATTTTCGGCCGACGCTGACTTTAACCCTCTCCATGAATATCTGAGAAGAGAAAAATTTTCTTTTGTATCTATGGTTCAAAAACGTAATATGGAAAACAAGTTGTTGATCTCTCTGAAATCAAACATTTTGTAATTTCTCTAAATATCATCATTCTCATAATTTTTATTTATTGACTGTCATTTTGTGAGGATACTAATCTCTTCAGAGTGGTTATGAGAGAAATGACATCCGTTAATGATGACGAATTTTTTCTGATTATCATGGTGATATTTTCAAAGGGTTGGAGTACAGTGATACAGTTCTTGAATCTTTATCATTATATGCAGAGTGCTGCTCCAGCACGTGGTAATGTCATGTATTACTGAAAGTTGTGGAACATTAAATCTAAACTGTATTTTCTTTACTTTTTGAGCCATGGTTGATGATTAAAGTGAGCCTAAATTGACCTACATTAAGAGAGAACTTCACTAACTGTTGTTCAAGATGCCACACCATTTCTAATGTCAAGATGCAGTTGATGATTGATGGAGTTTGTATTCAGTCAAGAAAAACACAGTTTCTTTATATTGGCACCAGCATCTCTCATGACACAGTGAATATCATCTGGAGATAGGCTCAATTTCGTCAACATCCCATTAAATACGCCAGAGATATTCAGCTGTGTGACATTCAGTGAGTGTCTCGATGAACAGCACAAATTTTGGCATTTGAAGTCCTTGTTTTCGGCGTGGCTAGTTAGAGATAATAAAGAAACTCCTGGTTGGGTACCTGACCATTCGTCTGTGGAGAAAACTAACTTGGATGATTGTTAGATGGAGATTATGAACATTTAGTTTTAACCCAGTGATATATTTTCTTACAAACAATATCTCCGTAGCTTTTTTTTTTTGCAGTGGGTATAAAGAGCACTCCTTTCATTAGCCGTACAAAGTCAAAAACTTGACTTGAAAAACCGAAAACCCGTCCTTTACCATCATTTTTACAATTTTTTCAATTAACCCTTAGCGATTTGTAGTTTAAAGCAACCCATATCTTTGTATTTTCTATACATGTTTCAAGAGTAATCTGCATAATTCCTAAAGCTGGTATGAGGGATCCTTTTCTCTTTTACAGATTTACTTTTCTACCTAGTCCTTGTGTATGTTGCTTAGATGGTTTCTTAACCCAAATGTCGCTCTTCCTTTCTGAGAATAATTACAAAGTAATCCCAAACCACACTGGATGAAGATGCCATTACAGGATTACTCAAGAATTGAGCGAGCATGTATGTTCACACAAACGAGTCTATCAATGTCGTTAGACTTCATGTGATTCAAATTACTGACACACTCTAGAGTCAGTACTGGGTAACTTATCACAAAAGTTATTAAGTTTCCTAGCAAATCCAATCTGACCGTTTTACATTGACACTCACACTCCAAACTTGTGCAATACTGTCATATCTCCGCTCTGGACACCATCCCTCCCTTCAAGAATAAAAATTTAGAATCAATAAAGCACCCATCTCCCATTACCAAAGATGTTTTTCCAGGACTAACGATGACACAGGACATCTCTCATTGGCCTGCCGAGTCCTGACAGAAAAGACTAAATTCGCGACATTTTTTTAAAGGATCTCTGAGCTGGCCCTAATGTGGTGGCACAAGATCTTAAAGTAGCCCATTTTTCATAGGAGGAGAGTGGGGAATGACAAAGTAAAGTATATATATATATATATATATATATATATATATATATATATACTATTATATATAGATAAAAAAATATATATATATTAGTATATTTATTATATATATTATATAAATATAAATGTATATTATATTATATATATATATATTATATATATATATTATCTATATATATATATATATATATATATTATATATATTATATATATATACATATTATATATATATATATATATTATATATTATATATATATGTATATATATATATAATATAA